>CAUYLG010029646.1:0-56346 GCA_963573385.1 Cacajao melanocephalus | reverse complement strand
TTATCCACACAAACACCACATTTTTTTCTGGGTGTTATTAACAAAAAAAAAAAAAAAAAAAAAAAAAAAAAAAAAATATATATATATATATATATATATATATATATATATATATATATATATATCCCCTCATGCTTCTGGCAAGAGGAGGGGGAAAACAGCCATTGCAAAATATGCCAAAGTATCTAGTTCTTCTTAACAAAGCCTGCTCTCAAGTGAAGCTATGTTATCAGAGCCTAACTGACTGGGTTTTACCAGAGGCTAATCATAGGGGAAGGAAAATATCCAACTTCAGCCTCCTTCTTGCCAGCTAAAGCAGGAAAAAACTGAGAAGCATTTGTGAAAGGCACAGCCCACGAGCACAGGCTCACTAAAAGTCTAAGACCTAATCACAGGTCTATAGAATTCTTCCCCTCTCTCCACACCTTACCACTATATCAATAGGACTTTCTGTATGATGATGAGGGAGTACAACAGAAAGAGCTGTATGTTATTTCTAAGACCTCCCAAGAAGTGTCTAGGGAAACCCAAAGATAACCGGTGAGATAAAAACAAGGACACAGAGGAAATTTTTGCCTCTGATTCCCACAGCCACAACAAACAGAAAACGCAGCCTAACTTCTAACTAGATAAATCTAAAACTTCACATTAAAGACTTATTTACAGGCCTGGCACAGTGGCTCATGCTGGTAATCCCAGCACTTTGGGAGGCCAAGATGGGCGGATCACTTGAGGTCAGGAGTTCGAGACCAGCCTGGCCAACGTGGTGAATCCCTGTCTCTACTAAAAATACACAAAATTAGCCTGGGCATGGCGGCTCATTCCTGCAGTTCCAACTACTCGTGAGGCTGAGGTGGGAGAATTGCTTGAACTCAGGAGGCAGAGGTTACAGTGTACCGGGATCACACCTCTACACTCCAGCATGGAAAATAGACTGAGACTCTGTCTCAATAAATAAATAAATAAAAATAAAGATGTATTTACCTCAGTTCCTTTTATCCACTACATTATATCCAACTTGTAACTAAAAAATACAAGATAAATAAAGATTAAAAATAAAGAAGGAAAAAATAATTTAAACATTGCAAGATAAACTAAAAGACAAAAACATAGTTTGAAGAGACAGAGCAAGCATTAGAACCAGACTCAGAGATGGCAGAGATGTTAGAATTAAAATAACTGTGGCAGGAATTTAAAACAACTGTGATTAATATGCTAAGGGCTCTAATGGAAAAAGTAGATCTTTCTCATCACCAGACATACATGCTATTATTTCTCACATATTAAAGAATGCCTCTTTTATGACCACCTTCTTCCACCAGCTACCACTTCAGTTTTTCTGCTTCCCTTACAACAAAACTTCCTGAAAACCCTGTCTCCAATTTCTCTTCTCCCATTCTTTTTTACATTGAATTTCCATGTGTATGTTATCCATCCTCAATATTTTTCAACATTGTAACAGTCCTATTTTATCTATTTCATCTCTACTGGGTTTTTTTCTGAAATTTTAAAAGCAAATTCCAGACATCACATTTCACCCATAAATTCTTTAGGACTGTATCTTCAACAGCTAAGTATTTTTGTACATAACTGCAATGTCTTATCACACCTAAACAATTCCTTAATATCAACTAATATTAGGAATTAAATAAAGGACAACATTACAGATCCTACAGACACTGAAAGAATAATATGAACAACTTTATCCCAAGAACTTTAGCAGCTTAGAGGAACAGAAAAATTTCTCAAAGCATACAGCTTACAAAAACTTACAGAAAAAGAAATAGAAAATCTATACAACATCATATTTTTTAAACAGTTAAATCCGTAATTTAAAACCATCTCATGGGCCAAGCACAGTGGCCCATGCTATAATCTCAGAACTGTGGAATGCTGAGGAGGGAGGATTGCTTGAGCCCGGGAGTTCAAGACCAGCATGGGGAGCATAGCAACATCTTGTCTCTAAAATAGTTAAGTAATTAAGTTTAATTAGACCTTCTCACGAAGAAAGCTCTAGGCTCACATGGCTACACAACTGAATTATATTCAAACACTTAAAAAGGAAATAATAAACTGGGTGCAGTGGCTCACGCCTGTAATCCCAGCACTTTGGGAGCCTGAGGTGGGTAGATCACGAAGTCAGAGGTTCAAGACCAGCCTGACCAACATGGTGAAACCCTGTCTCTACTTAAAAATACAAAAATTAGCCGAGTGTGGTGGTGCACACCTGTAATCCCAGCTACTTGGGAGGCTGAGGCAAGAGAATTGCTTGAACTGGGGAGGCGGAGGTTGCGGTAAGCCGAGAGTGTGCCATTGTACTCCAGCCTGGGGGACAGAGCGAGACTCCGTCTCAAAAAATAAATAAATAAAAATAAAAATAAAAATGGAAATAATATCAATCTTAGAGAAACTCTCAAAAAATAATACCCTGTGCCTGTTGAAATATTTTTGTCTTTAAAAATATATCTTTTCCCAATTGACCTAAGTCATAATTAAAATGAGCATTCATGCATTACATTGGTTGCTATGTCTTTTAATTTTCCTTTAATCCATAATGTCCCCTCTCCTTTTTTTTGAGACAGAGTTTCACTCTGTCACCCAGGTTGGAGTGCAGTGGCATGATCTTGGCTCACTGCAACCTCTGCCTCCTGGTTCAAGCAATTCTTCTGCCTCAGCCTCCCAAGTAGCTGGAATTACAGGCACATGGCACCATGCCCAGCTAATGTTTGTATTATTAGTAGAGATGGGGTTTCACCATGTTGGCCAGGCTGGTCTCAAACTCCTGACCTTAAGTAATCTGTCCGCCTTGACCTCCCAAAGTGCTGGGATTACAGATGTGAGCCACCACACCCAGCCACTCTTTGCAATTTTGGAGTACACAATATATTATTATTAGCTATAGTCATCATTTGCACAATAGATCACCAGAACTTATTTGTGTCTAACTGAAACTTTGTACCCTTTTGTTAACATCTCCCATTCCTCATAACCAGCCCCAGATAACCACTGTTCTACTCTCTGCTTCTCAGTTTGTTTTTAGAGTCCACATATAAGTAAGATCATGCAATATTTGTCTTTCTGTACCTCGCTTATTTCACGTAGCATAATGTTTTCCAGGTTTGTTCATATTGTCACAAATGACAGGATTTCCTTCTTTTAAAGAGCTGAATAGTATTCCATTGTGTGCACGTACATTTTCTTTATCCATTAATCTGTTAATAGACATTGAGATTTATTTCATATCTTGGCTATTGTACATAAAGCTTCATTTAACATGGGAGTGCATGTATGTCTTTCACATAGTGTTTTCATTTTCTTTGGATATATACTCAGAAGCAGAATTGCCAAATCATGTGATAGTTCTGTTTTCAATATTTTGAAGAGGAATCTTCATACCGTTTTCCATAACGACTGTATTTACATTCCCACCGGCAATGTATAAGAGTTCCTTTTCTCTGTATCCTCTCCAAACTTGTCTTTCATCTTTTTGATAATAGTTCCTCTAACATGTGTGAGGTGATATTTATTTAATTTGCATGTCCCTGATGATTAGGAATGTTGGACATTTTTCATATATATATAGACTGTGTGTCTCCTTTCGATATGTGTCTATTGAAGAACTATGCCCATTTGAAAATCTGGTTGTTTTCTTGCAATTGAATTGAGTTCCTTATATATTATGGCTATTAGCCCCTTATCTGATGTATGGTTTGCAAATATTTTCTCCTACTCCTTTGGTTGTCTCTTCACTTTGTTACTTGTTTCCTGTGCTATGCACCTTTTTAGTTTCCTGCAATTCAATTTGTCTACCCATCCTTTTGCTGCCTGTGCTTTTGGGGCTATATTTTTAAAATCTTTGCAAGCACCAGTGTCAAAAAGCTATCCCTGTGCTTTCTTCTAGTAGTTTACAGTTTCAGGTCTTAAATTTTAGTCTTTAATAGATTTTGAGTTGATTTTTGCATATGGAGTGAGATAAGGGTCCAATTTGATTCTTCTATTTATGAATATCCAGTTTTCCCAGCATCATTTATTGAGGAGACTGTCCCTTCCCCACTGTATGTTTTTGGTACCTTCATCAAAGTTCAATTGACCATAAATAGGTGGATTTATTTCTGGGGTTTCTATTCTGTTCCATTGGGGATTTTTTTAAGAGTTGTTAAAATGAATTTAAAACACAAGAAGAACAGAGGAGAATAGTTGATAAAGATTGCATGTAGCCCACAAAGCCTGAAGTATTTACTATATGGCCTTTTACAGAAAGTTTGCCCACCCCTGACCTAAAGACTTGATCCAATTTAAGTTTTATTTGATGGTTTGTTTGTTTGTTTATATTTGCAAGAATACTTCACATAATATTCTAAGTGCACTGAGTATATCCTACTGCATCACATTCGGAGGTATATACTGTAATGTTTCATTGTCACACTTTTAATAATGTTAAGATTAATCAGTGATTTCAGAGGCGTTAGCTGGTGCATTGCTTATAAAGCTCCCTATTGTTATTTGTCCTAATAGTTTCAACAATCACTGATGATTATTGCTTAGATGTTTCATTAAATATCGTAAAATGGTGATTTTCTACTTTTCATTCCCTTTGCATTTATTAGTTAGAATTCTTCAATGTAGAATAATAAGGTTCAAGAACTATATTAACTATTTGGTTACCTGAAACTTAGTTCAGGAAAGGTGGGACAAATGCTTGTGGTTTTTTGCTATTATTTACCAATTTTTAGAATAATAAATTGGTGTCCTAACAGTCTCCAGAAGTGACCATTAAGTGCTTTTTGTAGGTATACAATACTTATTATTTCTTAGAGGTTTATGTATTTGATGTTTCCAAAGATTACAGATAATAGTTTCAATGCCCAAGTGTGCCAACTTCAGGGGCCCCTTAAAGTTGTTGTGTGTATGTGCTCTTCTACAAAGTCCTCATTAGTATTTTGATAGCTTCCTTGCTTTTTGGCACAGCAAGCTGTGCCATTTTGTACATTTCCTCCCTCAAATCTGGAACTGATCATTTCTCCAAGGAGCCCTAGTTCCATTTGTGGCACCACTCAGGCTGTTTGCACCTCCACTCCACTGAAATAGCATGTCACTGTCACCAAAGACTCCACCTCTCTAAATCCAGCAGTCACTTATCAGTTCTTATCTGACTCATCTGCGGCTTTTGATAAGGTTAATCACTCCTCCTCCTCCTGAATATGCTTTCTTCACTTTTTTTTCCAAGAAACTGCACTCTTGACTTTTCTCCTACCTTATGCACCTGTCGTTGGTCTCTGTTGCTAGTTTTTCCTCATCTTTTTAACCTCTTAATATTGGGTGCCTTACTGCTCAGTCCTTGAATCTTTTTCACTTTTTATCTACATATACTTTCTTTGATTTTTTTATTTTTATTTTTATTTTTTTTAGAGATGGGGTTTCACCGTGTTGGCCAAGCTAGTCTTGAACTCTTGACCTCAGGTGATCCGCCCGCCTCGACCTCCCAAAGAGCTGGGATTACAGGCGTGAGCTGGCCTTTGAGATGTCATCAGTTTTATGACTTTGAATGCCATCAGCATGCCTATTATTCCTAAACTTATCTCCAATCTAAACAAATCCCCTAAATTCCAGACGTTTACATTCAACTGCCTACTAAACTTCTACACTTAGATAACCCAAAGGCATCTCAGACTTAACAGGTCTAAAAACAAGCTCTTAATCTTGCCAACATCTACTTCAACAAAAACTTGCTTCTTTCACAGTCTTCGTCTTCCAAATGATCATCTCATTGTTCCTTCACATCTTCGTGTCCTTTTTTTAGACCTCTCCCACACCCCACATCCAAATACTTGAGGAGATCCTGTTGGTTCTGCTTCAAATTATATCCAGAATCAGGACACTTTTTTTTAGATGGAGTTTTGCTTTTTAATATCCCAGGCTGGAGTGCAGTGGTGTGATCTTGGCTTACCACAATCTCCACCTCCCAGGTTCAAGTGATTCTCCTGCCTCAGCCTCCCGAGTAGCTGGGATTCAGTCATGTGCCACCGTGCCTAGCTAATTTTGGTGGTGGTTGTTGTTTTTTAGTAGAGAAGGGGTTTCACCATGTTGACCAGGCTGGTCTCGAACTCCTGACCTCAGGTGATCCACTCACCTCAGCCTCTCAAAGTGCTAGGATTACAGGCATGAGCCACCGTGCCTGGCCTTTTTTTTTTTTTTTTTTTTTGAGTCGGGGTGTCGCGCTGTCACCAGGCGGGCGTGCAGTGGTGTGATCTAGGCCCATGGCAACCATTTGAGCACTTCTTTTTTTTTTTTTTTTTTTTTTTTTTTTTTTTAATAAAGATGGGATTTCACCATGATGGCCAAGCTGGTCTCGAACTCCTGCCTTCAGGTGATCCACCCACCTTGGCCTCCCAAAGTGCTAGGATTACAGGCATGAGCCACTGTGCCCAGCCCATTTGAGAACTTCTTAAGACCTCCAGTGCTACAATCTGTGCAAACCACTATCATTTCTGTTCTGGATTGTTGTGGTAACCGAACTGCTCTCTCTGCTTCTGCCTTGCCGCTTCCCTTCAATCGTTTTTAATACAGCAGCCATGTGTTTTTATTAAAATATAAGCCAGGCCGGGCGCAGTGGCTCACACCTGTAATCCTAGCACTTTGGGAGGCCGAGGTGGGTGGATCACCTGAGGTCAGGAGTTCAAGACCAGCCTGGCCATCACGGCGAAACCCCATCTTTAAAAAGAAAAGAAAATAAATAAATAAATAAAATAAAATATAAGCCAAATTGTGTTCCTGCCTCTGCTAACACCTTCAAGTGGCTCCTTGTCTTGCTCAAAGTAAAAGCCAGAGACCATCATATGACTTATAAGTCTCCATCATCTGGCTTCTGATTATCTCTCTGACATTTACTTTCAACCCCTCTTTCTGCCCTTGTTGCTCCAGTCATAGGCCTCTTTATTGCTGTTCTTCAAGACTACAAATCATGCTCCTTCATAGCGGGGTTCGATTTGCTTTTCCCTCTGCTAAAATATTCTTCCTTTGAATGTCCTCATAGCAACTCCTTACCTCTTCAGACATTATTTTCTCAGCCAGATCTTCCCCTATCACTCTATTTAAAATTGTAATTCTCCCCAGCACTCCTTATTCCTTCTCCCTGCTTAAATTCTTCTCAACAGAACTGAAAACAATCTAACACACAATATGGCTGACTTATTTATATGTTTGTCATCTGCCTCTACTACTAGAAGTTATTTTTTATGAGGCCAGGGATTTTTGTCTTATTTGTTTACTGCTATATTCCTAGCACCTACAAGAGTGTGTGACACATAATATTTTTTTAAATAAGTGGATCAATAGAGTTGTTGAGAGGATTAGATGAAACAATATATCCAAAGCCCTTAGCATAATAAATGGTAACTATTGGTATTATCATTATTATGATGAACTGTTTTATTGCCTCTGTATGAATCCATTTACTAATCTAAATCAACAGTGACTTTCCAGAGAAGGGAAAGGGAATCAGCATAGTTAGGGACTATATGACTGATTTCTTCTGGGCTGTATGCATGTACACTTCCATGGCCTATGTCAACATGAGATTAGTAATAGGCTATTGATTTTTCCTTATAAGGTGTTTAGAAAAATCTTTTCAAAATCTTCATCATTACAAAGTCTCTTTTGTCTAAATTCTTAATTAACATAAAATTCAGGCTACAAGAGGAGCTTTCTCTCCTTCATAGACGTTACTTCAGAGAGAGGTCTTGTACCAGTTCAGGTCTCAAAGGGGACTTACCTCCTAAAAATATCTCCCCTTGCAATTTATAAATGTTACCACCAGGTGGCAGGAATGCTTAATGAGCAACCAAGAAAGTCAAATAATTCACTTCTGCAGATTTAAAATTATGAATGATGACACTATTTTATAGCAAGACATCAGAACACATTTCTTAGAACAGTTAAACTACAGCCAAGTAGTCTTTTTATTGTTTTTTTTATTTTAGTTTAGTGAAAGGTACCATTTATTTTAATGAAGTCATATGATCTGCCAGATCTAGGCATATGAAATTATCAGTGAACAACAAAAAAAAATCTATACCTTTGTGGCATTCACATAGCGGGCAAGAGAAAAGATTCTAAAACCACACTACTTCAGTTTAAATTCTAGTGTTTGCTATTTATCAGCTAAGGGACCCTGGACAACCTACTTAAACTCTTGTCTCTCAGCTGCCTTATCTATAAAATGAGGATGATTAAAGTACATACCCTTGGCCAGGTGTGGTGGCTCACACTTGTAATCCCAGCACTTTGGGAGGCAGAGGCGGGTAGGTCACCTGAGGTTGGGAGTTCAAGACCTGCCTGACCAACATGGAGAAACTCCGTCTCTACTAAAAATACAAAATTAGCTGGGCATGGTGGTGCATGCCTGTAATCCCAGCTACTCGGGAGGCTGAGGCAGGAGAATCACTTGAACCCAGGAGGCAGAGGTTACAGTGAGCTGAGATCACGCCATTGCACTCCGGCCTGGGCAACAAGAATGAAACTCCATCTCAAAAAAAAAAAAAAAGAAAAAAAAAAGTACATTCCCTTTTGTCTTAATGATGAAATAAACACAGGTTATTGAATGTGTAATAGATTGTCTCATTTGCCAGTTCTGGCAACCCTGTGAGGCAAATATATCTCCGTTTCACAGAAGTAACTCATCCCTTACCTATGAGAGCAAAAGTCCTTGCCCATAGTGACCTGGCTAGTACATGGTAGAGCCAGGATTGTTTTACCCTGCTCACTGCATAACCAACATATTTTTTTTTAAAGAGACAGGATCTTGCTTTGTTCCCCAGGGTGGAATGCAGTGGTGTGATCATAGCTCACTGTAACTTTGAACTCTCAAATTGGAGCAATCCTCCTGTGTTAGCCAGTGTAGCTAGGACTACAGGTGTGTGCCACCATGCCTAGCTAATGTATTAAAAAAATTTTTTTTTTTTTCAGAAATGGGCTCTCACTCTGTTGCCTAGGCTAGTCTCAAACTCCAGGCCTCAATTATCCCCCTGCCTCAGCTGTCCAAAGTGCTAGGAATACGGGTATGAGCCACTACACCTGACCTGAAATGTTGAAAGTAAACTTTTAATTGAAGTTTAACATACAGTTTCTATACATAAAAGCAGAGAAATAATAAAGCTTACCAAGTAAATCCACCCATACATCTACCTCCCTTTCAGATCAAGAAATAGAATGTTACTATCACCCAGAAGTCTCCCTTCTCATTCCTCCCAAACACTCTTTCCCTACAGTTAACTATTTTTCTGGCTTTTATCAGTATAGATTAGTTTTTCCACTAGAATACTTTACATAAATGAATCATACAGTATATATTCTTGTGTGTCTGGATTTTTTTCCTTTCAACTTTATGTTCATGAGTGTCATCCTTTCTGTGTGTGTGTGTGTGTGTGTGTTTGTATGTGTGTATGTGTGTTTGTTTTTGAGACAGGGTCTACTGTTTCACCTAGGCTGGAAGTGGCACACACACAGCTCACTGCAGCCTTGACCTCATGGGCTTAATCCATCCTCCTGCCTCAGCCTCCAGAATAGCTGGGACTATGGGTACATGTCACCATGTCCAGCTAATTTTTTTTTTTTTTGAGACAGGGTTTCACCATGTTTCCCAGGCTGGTCTCAAACATCTGGGCTTAAGTGACCTGCCCAGACTGGCCTCCCAAAGTGCTGGAATTACAGGTTTGAGCCACGGTACCTAGCTTAGTGTCATCCATGTTGGTGTGTGTAGCAGTATTCTAGTCATTTTGATTGTGCTTATATAAATATACCATAATTTATTATCCAGTCTTCTGTTTATAGTAATTATTACAGTGTATATTCTTTTTTTTTTTTTTTTTAAAGACGGGGTTTCACCATGTTGGTCAGGCTGGTCTTGAACTCCCAACCTCAGGTGATCCGCCTGCCTTGACCTCCAAAGTGCTTGGATTACAGGTGTGAGCCACCACGCCTGGCCACAATGTATATTCTTGATATAATAAAAGTCTATCCTAAATTAGTTCTCTATTTCCCATCCAATGCAAGGACCTTACAATGCTTTAATTTCATTTACCTCTTTCCTGATTTTTCTGCTATTGGGGTTATATATTTAATTTTATACGTATTTTTAGCCTCACAAGACATTGTTGTCATTTTTCTATACAGTCAATATTTGTTTAGATTTATCCACTTTTACCCTCTCCATAGTTTTTATTCCTTCATGAGTTTTCACACTTTTCTCTGGGATTATTTGCCTTCTTCCTGACCACCTCTGTAGTGTGGGTCTACTTATAATAAACTCTCTTAGCATTTGTTTATCTGAAACCTCTTTTATTTAACCTTCACTATTCAGGGATATTTCTCAGGTATAGACGTCTAGGTTGGCAGATACTTTCTTTTAGAATTTTAAAGACATTGCTATTGTCTTTTGGCTCTATAATTGCTTTTGAAAAGTCAGCTGTCTGACCTATTTATTGCGCCTGTGAATTTAATGAAACTATTTTTAAGATTTTCTCTTTTCTTTTTGTTTTTAGGAGTGTTACTATGTGCCTGGGAATAGAGTTCTTTGTTTTTGTTTTTTTGTTTTTTTATCCTTCTTGAGTCTGTGGTTTGATTTCTTTTACCAGTTTTGAAAATTCTTGGCTATGATCGCTTCAAATATTGTTTTCATATCTCTCTCTTTACTCCCCTTATGAAAGTCAAATTATGTGAATATTAGACTTTTTCACCATGTCATATGTTTGCAAAGTGGAAAAACAAAATGGGGATGTATGTAAAGTTCTAAGCCTGAGGAAGCTGCCATGACTAACCACCACTACCTTCTAAGAAGAATGTCTTTTGCTTTGAAAACTAATGAGTTCCTCTTATTGGAAAACTCTAATCTGGAATCACAAGTGGAAGAGGATTCCAGCAAACACAGGTCCCAGCCACAGATGGGAGCTCAATGCTAACTGGACAATGGACAATAAAACAGAGATGTTGAACTTTAGGCCATGATAATTTAAATACTCACAGAGTCCTTACAAAGTAAATAAAAAGTTTTTCTGTCCCTCAAACCAAGGGATAGAAAGAAGCAATGAGCAAACGCAGTATGTTTGTACATACTGTAGCATTTATCTCAATGGATTCTCTTCCAATAAAACTATATAACAGATCTATTTTTTTTTCTTCTTTTGAAAGGTATATAAGCCTCCCTTTCTTTTTTTCCTCAAAGAAGTCCAATTTTAAAGGCAAGCCTTACACTGCCAACAGTAGGTGTACTCACACTGTCAGAAATATACATAATGAAATTGGATTTTAGGGAGAAAATCTGTTTTTCAGCTATATGTTGATATTCCACATTACTGATTCCCAGAGAATGAGGAGGAAATGCTTATATTACCCAAGGAAGTGTATCTGAATGTTAAGAAATTCTGTTTTACTTTTCTAGAATGAATCTCAGGAATTCAGATTTATTTCCCTACTTCCCAGCCCTTCTACTGCTATGAGCCAATGTTATTAATGAAAGTGTGTCTTATTCTGGGAGATTATAGGCCCTGACAATTGGCAGGACGCTTCAGTTTCTTGCCACGTGGACATCTTCATAGGGTTAGTTAAGTACCTCTACAATATGGGACTTGGTACCCCCACAGCAAGTGATCCAGGAAAAGAAGGCAGAAGGAGTGATGTCTTTTATGACTTGTCCTCAAAAGTCACACACCAGTATATCTGCTATATTCTTTTGGTTATATAAACTATTCCTATATGACTAATATCACGAAATACTATACAGGGATGTGAATACCAAGAAGCAAGAATCATTGGAGCCATCTTGAAGGCTGGCTACCATAACCAGTGAATAAGAAAAATAAACCAAACTTTATAATTTTGTTGAACTTCTTCCAAGTTGGTAAACATTAAAATATTACAAAACAGGAACCAAATCAATGACTTTTTAGTATAATTTATTATTAGTATATATATATGTCATACTCTTTCCTGATATACTGTATATCATACTCTAGTAAGAAATGTTAAATTGTTTAGTACCTTGAAAATAAAGATTTTACCTTTTTATGTCTGTCAACGTACATGATTCTGAAAGTAAAACTTGAAAAGAGTAGGATAAATCCATTTTCAGGGAAAGCATGTTGTGAATCTTCTTTTCTATTGTTCTCAGTTATTGGTGGAATTCAAGAATGTTCTGCTAAAGGAATACACCTATTAAAGGAAACATCCAGGTAAAAGCAGAATCAGCTTGCCATCCTTGTTCTAATATACCTTTCACAAGCCTCTTCTGAAAGAAGTTCAAACAAACGTACAGAGTCATCATTAATTATCTTCCTGCTTGAAAAACCAGGGCATAAGTTCATCTCCTTTCTGTGTCTTTAAGTGCTTACAGGATTGTCTTTTAGTTTTAGACGAATGGTGAATACTGATGGCTGCATGGATTTCAGGAAAACATCTTTTCCAGATTCTTTGCCGTAAGAATAAAATTTTTTCAAGTTTAGAATTTATAGACTGTTAGGCACACTATATTCTTTTCCAAATATATCCTTCACTCTTCATGATATTATGTAGTTAGAGCTAACCATACACTGGGTGAGTAGTAATCCCTTAGGAACAGCAGGGAACTTTCTTAGGTGACAAAGTATTTGCCAGAAGTTTACCAAAAATACTATATTTGCCAGCAGAGACATATCAAGAGTGAGGCAGTGAGAGTAATCTGCCCAAGGTGCACGCAAAAAAGGGATGTAGGACTGTAGACATTTTTTTTTCTTTTTTAAAAATGTTTAATTTGTAGAAGATTTTAATACAATAATAATACTGACCAAAGGCCAATCAAGTTTTTGTTCACAGTTGTAAACTTAAATTATATTAGTTAAAAGTACTACCCCCTAAAAAAATCTGATCATTTGTAGAGTTTACTATTTCAGAAGCATTTTTTCTTCACATGTAACATTTTTGGAAACTGGAAACAATTGCTCATTCTTTTCTGTCTCATTAATAGAAACTGCTGCATAATGTAGGTGTAATAGTAAAAGGACAAGATGGAGCGCTCATTATGAAGTTACATGATATGGTTTGGCTGTGTCTCCATCCAAATTTCATCTTGAATTGTAGCTCCCCACAATTCCCATGCATCATGGGAGGGATCCAGTGGGAGGTAATTTGAATCATGGAGATGGATTCTTTCCCATGCTATTCTCATGGCAGTGAATAAGTCTCACAAATCTGATGGTTTTATAAATGGGAAGTCCCCTGCACAAGTTCTCTCTCTTGTCTGCTGCCATGTAAGTCACGCCTTTTGCCTTCTGCCATGATTGTGAGGCCTCCCCAGTCACGTGGAACTGTGAGTTCATTAAACCTCCTTTTCTTTGCTGGGCATGGGGCTCATGCCTGTAATCCCAGCACTTAGGGAAGCCGAGGCGGGCAGATCACTTGAGGTCAGGAGTTCGAGACTAGCCTGGCCAATGTGGTACAATGCCATCTCTACTTAAAAAAAAAAAAAAACTAATGTTAGCCAGGCGTGGTGGCACATGCCTGTAATCTCAGCTACTTGGGAGGCTGAGGCAGGAGAATCGCTTAAACCTGGGAGGCAGAGGTTGTAGTGAGCTGAGATTGTGCCACTGCACTCCAGCCTGCATGACAGAATGAGACCCTGTCTCAGGAAAAAACAAAACAAAAAAACCCCTCCTTTTCCTTATAAATTACCTAGTCCTGGGTATGTCTTTATCAGCAGTGTGAAAATGGACTAATACATTGTGTATGCAATAAAGATAAATTTTATTTGATTTTATTTTTTGAGACAGGTCTCACTCTGTCAACCACAGCCAGGTGGGAGTATAGCGGTGCCATCTCAGCTCACTGTAACCTCTGCCTCCCCAACGCAGGTGATCCTCTTACCTCAGCCTCCTGAGTAGCTCAGACCACAGGTATGTACCACCACACTTGGATAATTTTTTGTATTTTTGGTAGAGATGGGTTTTTGCCATGTTTCCCAGTCTGGTCTTGAACTCCTGACCTCAAGCAGTCCACTTGCCTCAGCCTCCCAAAGTGTTGGGAATACAGGATGGAACACAGCTGTAATAAAGAGAAATTTTAAAAAGCGAATCTCAACCTTTGAAGTTTTGTGCAATCCAAAAGAATATATGATTTTTCTTTTCTGAGTTATGTTTTGTGGTGTAAACTAGAGGTTAATCATACACAAAAATACTTGCAAACAGCCAGAATCAGTCTCCAACAATGTACAGTGAAATTCTAAACTGTAAAATTGTCCCTTGAAGATCACCACATAGAAACTGTGAAGAAGGCCATTAACTGTGCAACTAGAACAAAAAAATGTAAGGAAATATAAAACAAATTAGGAAAAGAAACAATTTTTTAAGGAATAACAGGAGACATGACAAAAGCGCTGGTCTTACATTGCCAGAAAATATAAAGAGTAATGTATGAATGTCTTAATAGTTTTTTTCGAGAACCGTTCACTCTTTCTTAAGAAAAGGATCAAATAATTTCAAGGTTTGCTGTCATTCAGCCATTTTCTCACAATACGTTATAGAAAAGACAACCCACAGAGTGCTTAAAGGTATTGTAATGCATATAACTGAGAGGAACTTGTGACTAAAGTATGGACAATAAGAATTTACATAGATTAATAAGAAAAAAGACTACTCAATAACAGTAATCTTTAGGAAAAATAAGACTACTCATTTTTCAATAGAAAAATGGGCAAAAGACATAAACAGTCAATTTACCAAGAAGAAAGTCCAATGAATAAACACTGAAAAGGTGCCAAACGAGAATAATAATCAGGGGAATGCAAATCAAAGCAACAATGGATACGGCTACTCCCTCACCAATACGGCTACATTAGAAAGTTTGATTAAGACCAAGTATTATTCTCATTTAAACAGCATATATACTAAAATTGAAAGGATACAGAGATTAGCATGGTCCCTGTTCAAGAACGACACACATATTTATGAAGTGTTCTATATTTAAAAAAAATAAAGATCAAGTGTTGAAAAGAATGTAAAGCAACTGAAGCTCTCATATATGGCTGGTGACACTGGTGACACTTTGGGAAAAAATTGGCCCTATTTGTTAGGCTTAAGGTTACATGTCTTATAGCAATTTCTCTCAACGATGAATAGAACCGTGCATGGTCTGGGTTTGGTTTTTTCGTTTGTTTGTTTTTGGTTTTTTTGAAATACAGTTTTACTCTGTCACTCAGACTGGAGTGCAGTGATGTGATCTCAGTTCACTGCAACCTCTGCCTCCCGAGTTCAAGCGATTCTCCTTCCTCAGCCTCCTGAGTAACTGGGATTTCAGGTGCCCACCACCACACCTGGCTGGTTTTTTTATTTTTAGCAGAAATGGGGTTTCACCATGTTGGCCAGGCTGGTCTCGAACTCCTGACTTAAGGTGATCCACCCACCTCGGCCTCCTAAAGTGCTGGGATTACAGGCATGAGCCACTGCGCCCAGCCAATTTTAACTTTTTATCATAGACTTATGTATATTTTATGATAGTAAATGATAAAATAGACCAGTAACAACATGTATCTTGTGAATTCATGACCTTTTTATTAAATGTTTTGATACTTCTAGGCTACACAGTTCATTAGAAAGTTTTTTTAAATTGTCACAAATCTCCAAAAAATTTTCCAATATATTTATTGAAAAAAATTCACATAGAAGTGGACCTGCACAATTCAAACCCATGCTGTTCAAGAGTCAAATATATATTCATATCAAAAACATCATTTGGGCTACTGTCTGGAAGCTAATGAATCTAAAAGAAAAGGTGTCAAGCCAACATTGAAAACCAAAATAAACAAGAAGATGATGTGATTTGATATAGCACAAGATGCAGGGGATGATCTGAACTGAGCACCAGAAGCGTAAGTGGCATAGTCAACTTTCAATGATATATATATTTTTAGTTAACCATCACTAATCTTCAGTTTCAGCCAGTTTTCCCTTGTCTTCAACATACTGAGGCAGTGGTCCCCTGCTAAGAACATAATTAACCTTTTGTCTTAAACAAGTAGTGAGAGAGTAAAGGAAGGCAGGACCCTCGCTCCCTGGGAATCAGACTCCAGTTCTTAAGCTCCACATTGTCCCCTGGAGTTAGGGAGTTAGGAGACAAAGAAGGTGCCTTAGTCCATTTTATGTTGCTGTAAACGAATACCTGAGACTGGGAAATTTATAAAGAAAAGAGGCTGATTTAGCTCATGGTTCTATAGGATGAGAAGTTCAGGGCATGGCTGTGGCTTCTGGTGAGGGCTTTTGTGCTGCATCACAACATGGTGAAGAAGGTCAAAGGAGAAGTGGACATGGGCAAAAAGGGGAACACCTGGGGGGCATCCTGGCTTTATAACAACCCCCTGTGGTGGGAACAAGCCCATTCTTGTGAGAACTCATGCAGTCCATGGGAACAGCACCAAGCCACTCATGAGGGATCTGCTCCCATACACCAGACACCTCCCATTAGGTCTTACCTCTCAACACCACCACATTGGGGATCAAATTTCAACATGAGTTTTTGACAAACCATATCCAAGCCATAGCAGAAGAAAAGTGGTGTGAGTAAGAAATGAGCCAACTGGTTACTACTTTTGATTGTCTGGACAGGGTAGGCATAGGCATAGAAAAGATTTGCACTGGGATAAACATCATTGCTATGTGCCCAAGACTGTATTGTTCCCCAGATTTTGAACCAACATACTTATTTTCCCTTAAAAGTCCATAGCTACATAATTCTGAAGGCACTGCTGCAAGTTTCCATTTTTCCTTTCTGAAGATTCAAGAAGTGCCCAAGTATTTTTTTTTAATTAGTAAGAGATATATGTATTCATTTATTTGCACAGTTCTGCAGGCTGTGCAAGAAGTGTGACACAGGAATCTGCTTCCATTCAAAGTAAATCATGTTAAGGTTTGTTGTCATTCAGCCATTCAGAAAGGCAAAGGGGAGCAAGCATCACATGGCAAGAGAGGAAGGAAGAAAGAGGGAGGTGGGTGCCAGGCTCTTTTAAATAATCAGCTCTTGCAAAAACTAATGGAGTGAGAATTCACTCCTGCAAGGATGGCACCAAGGCCTCCATGAGGCCCCCATGATCCAAACACCTATCACTAGGTTCCACCTCCAACACCAAGTATTTTCAGATGAGATATTTTCTAGTCTGTCTTGAGAATGGTTTTACAATTTTTCCAGGGCGTTTGTCCTCTTGGCAACCTTTCCTGTCCATCTTCTGGCAGGAAATTTTCTTACTTGCCTACCTGGCAAAATATTGATCCTCCTCAAAAATTCAGCTTAACTATCTCCTCTAGACTAATATATTTTATCCAATATATTATAATTTTATTAATTATAATTTTATCATTTATAATTTTATAATAATTATAATTTTATTATGATTTTTATTATATAGAACCAGGGAGCACATTTTTATTATACAAAATATATTGTAATAAATGTATAATCTTATTATATTTTATCCAATTTAATATTTGGATAAAATATCCAAAATAATTTTTTGGAGAAATTTAAGAGGTAGCCGAATATATAAGGGTGATTGTTTTCAGGCCAAACAAATGCAGAACAACTCATACATCTATGTGTGCAGTTACTGATTTATATTTCAGTAGTCTCTTTTCTTGCTTGTCTTCATCTCTAAAGCATGAGCTGCTTGATGGAAGGGACCATGATTTCATTTCCACCTTGGGATACTGTATAATATAGCATAATGCTTTAGTGCATAGCCAGCACTTCTGGGTTTAAATCTCACACTTATCCTTAAGCGGGTCATCTAGCCTTTCTTGTCTAAGTTCTCTTATTTGTAAAATGGGCATAATAACAGTAGCAACTTTAAGGTAAAAATGAGAAAGAAAGTGAGAGAGTAAGTGAGCAAGTGCAAGCGCTGGTCTCAAACTCCTGAGTTGAAGCAACCCTCTTGCTTCTGCCTCCCTAACAGTTGGGATTACACACGTGAGCCACTGTACTTGGCCAAACTATCTGCCTATCTATCTATCTATCTGAGACAGAATCTCTCTCTGTCACCGAGGCTTGAATGTAGTAGGGCAATCTTGGCTCACTGCAACCTCCGCTTCCCAGGTTCAAGTGATTCTCCTGCCTCAGCCTCCCAAGTAGCTGGGATCACAGGTGCGCGCCACCACGCCCAGCTAATTTTTATATGTTTAGTAGAGACGAGTTTCACCATATTGGCCCGGCTGGTCTCGAACTCCTGACCTCATGATCCACTCGCCTCGGCTTCCCAAAGTGCTGGGATTATAGGTCTGAGCCACCGCTCCCGGCCACGTTTTATTTTTTTTAATTAGATAAAAACCTTTTCATGACTGTCATTGAGTTATAGAAAAAAAATTTTTTTTTTGGTAAATTAAAAGGTAGCCTAATAAAGGATCATTGTTTCCAGGTCAAACAAATGCAGATAGCTGTGTTGTAGGGCAGAGGGAAGAGGGAGACTTGGAAGATTCTGGCCGGTAACACGACATTCCTCCAGTCTCTGCAACATCTTTCCACCGTCTTGACTTCTCTGCCTGCCGTATCAAGGTCCCTCTAGTTCCTCTTATGTACCTGTCAGAGGACTACCTTCTCCAGGAAGCCACCTCTGGCGTCCTACGCTTAGGCGCAGTCAGGCAGCTGATCACCCTTTTATGCAATTGTCTGTTTAGCTGCCTGATACCACACAACTATAACTTGGCGCAGAGGGGCTACGTCTGATTTTTCTCTGCGGAGAACTCTGGAACGACTGATCTCTTTAAGGAAAAATCCTGTCAACAGCTAGTTGGATCCCTGTTAGTCGTTGACATGGAAAGGAAACCGTCTCCATCAGTCACTCCATGCCTCTCAGTTTCTTAGCCTCACCTGGAAACTTTAGAAATGAAGACCCTCAGACCCCACCCCAACGTGCTCCCTGGTTCTTTCAGCGATAATCCCTGCAACCTTAGGGCATTAGCTCCGCCCCGTCTCAGCTCCTGACCCCGCCCCCTCCCACACACCTCCCTAAGCCTGGGTCACAAGTACGCATGCTCTCCCGTATTCGCCGTAGCGTGATGATGTAAGCGGTGTTGGCGTGGTGACGTACGAGGCGCCGCGCGTGCGGCGACCTGGGGCCAGTGCGTGGGTTTAGAATTGTCGCGGGCAGCGGGGCGCTACAGTTGCCGACTCTACTTGGTTTTTTTCCGGTGTTTGCCAAGTATCCTGTCTCTTCCGTCCCGTTGGGAAGAGGGAAGCGGAGAGGTTCTGTGGGGACAGAGCTGGGAGTCCTGAAGGAGAAAGCGCGCAGCTGGAGGGCTCTGGAGTGTCTTACAGCCGAGCTGCAGCCGCGGAAGGGGAGCCGCTGAGAAGGGAGGGTCCTCGCAGGCGGGTTCGAACCGCGACGTCTGGGCTGCGCCCGCGGAGGGCCAGGGCGGCCGCACGATGCTGGGTGCCCGTTGTTTGCTCCGGGCTGTGCGCTTTTGTTCCTCAGCCCCCTGCCCCAGGCACAAACCTTCAGCCAAACTGAGCGTGCGGGACGCTCTCGGGGCCCAGAACACGAGTGAGGAACGTGTTAAGGTCCAGGTTGGTGAATGGGAAGGGTATGGGTTTTTTCTTGTAGGGAATTATATGGCACATCCACATCTAGCGTTCCTTTTACGGTCAGGTCAGACAGAACCACCAGCAGGGAAAAGTTAGGTAGGCGTCGCGGATTTCCACTTTTCTGCTTTCCATTTTCACAAAACTGTTGCGATGACTGTAAAGCGCTGGAACTTTGCTTTCATGATTCCAGGCTGATACCTGTAAACTTGTTAATCATACCGAAAAATGTAAACGAACGAGCCCCCGTTCTCTACCAGGGTTATGAAGTGGTTGTCTGACTGAGCTCCTTGAGAGCAGAAACCGTGTCTTACCTGCCTTTGTATTCACACATGGCTGACAGCAAATACTTGTTCAACCAAACTATGCCTTTTCAACTTTTAGCCACCTCAGTGCCTGAAGTGGGGCTCTGCATGTAATTTATTTTTAATGAATTAGAAGAAAGAGTGGAATGTAGCAGTCTGAAAGAGCTCTGGAGTTAAGCTGCTTAGGTTTAAATCTCTGCATAGCGTTTATGCACTTTACGCCTTATTTTCATCTTATGAGAATAGAATTGTCCCTGAGTCCTGAAAATTAAATGAGGTAATGAAAATAAGATATTTAGAACAGTGGCCCACAGTCTACAAATGTTAGCTGCTGTTACTTCTCCTGCTAATTATTTGCAGCAGCTCCACACAGAAAAGCAGAATAAACAAGGTGGTTTGACTGTTTCTTATTAGGTTGCTGAAGTACACTGATGTGGTTATTTATTTTTTGAGGGAGGGTCTAGCTCTGTCAACCAGGCTAGAGTGCAGTGGCGTGATCTCAGCTCACTATAGCCTCCATCTCTCAGGCTCAAGCAATCCTAACTTGGCCTCCAGAGTAGCTGGAACTACAGGCATGCACCACCACGCTGTAATTTTTTAAGTTTTTTGTGGAGATGGAGTCTCGATATATTGCCCAGGCTGGTCTCGGACTCCTAGACTCAAGCAGTCCTCCTGCTCCTGCTTGGATTACAGGCGCGAGCCCGGCAGATATGGTTATTTAATTTATTTATTATTTTTTGAGTAGGTTCTTGCTCTGTCACCCATAAGGGTGGTGGCACAGTCATGGCTTACTGTTGAAGTTGTTTTTGTTGTCCTCACATATCCTTGCTTTTTAGCAGTATGACCAGTCTGCATCTCTGCATTTCTTTGAGTTCCGTATTCTTTCCATAGGTCTCTTGGTTTATTAATTGGGCATACATTAATGATACTGTGTGTGCTAGTCAAGAGAAAATTCAAAGATGGAAGGAGAACTTACTGCCCAGGTAGAGGATTTCATTTTAGTCCTGTGAGGTCTGATATGGTAGCTACCAACCACTTGTGGCTCAGTACTTGAAGTTTGGTTGAGATGGGCTATAAGTGTAAAATACATACCAATTTTGAAGAACAAAAAAATGCAAAATATCTCAATGTTTTTATATTGATTATATGTTGATAATATTTGGGGTATAATAGGTTAAGTAGAATATTAATTTCATCTGTTTTTATGTTTAATGTGGCCACTAAAAAAATTTTAAGTTACCCATGTGACTCACATTATATTTCCGTTGGACAGCCCTGTTCCAATGGTTAAAACAAATAATTATAGCAATATGATAATTGATAGTAAGATAAGCAAAGAACTATAAAAAAATAGGAAGTTACTTATCTGAGAAGGTTAAGGAAGATATCTTGCATTAGGTGACATTTCAGCAAAGTCCTGAAGGATGTGTTCCCTAGGTAGAGGAACTGGGGATGGGGCAGAATTATAAAAGCATCCTAGAAAAGCTCGTTGAGAAGAACATGAACTTTGAAGTCAGAACTGCATTTGAATCCCAACTCTACTGATTGGTCACTGTGTCCTGGATTATTTAGAGAGATTATCCTGACTTCAGCTCTAAAATGATAAATGATAACCACTTTGTTAAGTTCTGAGGATTAAGTAGCATAATATTTATAACGAGCTTAGAATAGGAGCACATTACAGAGTGCTCAATACATGTTAACTTTTACTAACAAGTAAAAGTAAGAAAGTAGTAGTTTGGAAATTAGTTTTTTGGTTTTTTTTTTTTTGAGACGGAGTCTCGCTCTGTCACCCAGGCTGGAGTGCAGTGAGGTGATCTTGGCTTGCTCTGCCTCCCAGGTTCAAGCAATTCTCCTGCCTTAGCCTCCCAAGAAACTGGGACTACAAGCGAGTGCTAACACACCCTGCTACTTTTTGTATTTTTAGTAGAGATGGGATTTCACCATGTTGGCCAGGCTGGTCCTGAACTCCTGACCTCAAGTGATCCATTTTCCTCGACCTCCCAAAGTGCTGGGGTTTCTGCACTTGGCCTGGAAATTACTGTTTATTGAGAATCACCAAAGAGGAAGTGCCTTCTCGGCAGCATGGTGAAGTGAAACCAGAAATAAGGGTGTGTCCCATATCCTGAGAAAGGCACCAGGATATGTGCCCTGTTATATATTGTTGTGCTAGGGAGCTGGGAGGAGATACCTGGAATTGCCAATATTAGGAGGATTGGTTATGTGACTTAGGCTCATCAACATGAAGGAATATTAGGCATCCATTTAAAATGTTACACTTTATTGTGAAAACAAAAGATAGAATACCAAAATGTATATCTCACTGTAATTGGAACATACAAAATTAAGTATGCATATTGGTAAACTATAAGAAGTTGATTTGTTGAGGCAGAATTGTGAGTACATGTTTTTCTTTCATTTAGTCTTCTATATGTCTTCTATGTGATGTGTAATGAAAATGTAAAATGTTTTACGCTCACCTTAGAAATATTTCTCTTCCTTAGGGATGGGTTCGTTCTGTCCGATCTCAGAAGGAAGTCTTGTTCCTGCATGTAAATGATGGGTCATCTTTGGAAAGCCTTCAGGTTGTTGCAGATTCAAGCCTTGACAGTAGGTGAGTTTTGTTTTTTTAAAAGAGTTCTTTGATTTTTTTTTCACCTCCAGTGCTTCCCACTTCCCTAATCCAGTGTTTATATTGACCCATGAGTAATCTTTTGAAACAAATCTGCTTTCATAGCTTTGAGAATCAAGTCCAAATATTTGGAGTCAAGATCCTTCAAGCTCTGGCCTTTCCTCCTCTATTTGGCATCTTCACATGCTGATATCCCACACCTATGCTTCATTTGAATCTTTCTTAATTACTTGCATCTCCCCTAAACCATTCTACTCTTTCCTATCTAATAGCATTTGTACACGTTGCTGTATTTTTCCTAGAGATGGGGTTTCACCATGTTGGCCAGGCTGGTCTCGAACTCCCAACCTCAAGTGATCCATTCTCCTCAGCCTCCCAAAGTGCTGAGATTTCTGCGCCTGGCCTGGAAATTACTGTTGATTGAGAATCACCAAAGAGGAGGTGCCTTTTGAGCACCAATACAGCTTCTTCTCCTCTTGTCTTTCATAGTTCCTGCTTAGGCATCATCTGATATTTCCATCCCATGACTGTCAGGTACCCCTTTTCTGTGCTCCCATAGCATCCTGTGCTTGTATCTGTCTTAAAATGTATCACATTGGATGGTAACCAGCTGTATTCTTATTTGACTCCTTCTGTTAGACTCTTAGTTTCATGAGGTTAGGAAGGGCATCTCATTCTTTTTTGTATTCTTGGCCTCTAGCATAGTGCTGACAGTGTGACAAATTATTGCTTGTTAAACAAATGTAAGAAACTTTATGGTCTCATTCATCAGGTTTTAAAACTAACACCAGGCCAGGTGCGGTGGCTCACGCCTATAATCCCAGCTCTTTGGGAGGCCAAGACAGACAGATCACTTGAGTCAAGGAGTTCGAGACCAGCCTGGGAAACATGGTAAAACCCTGTCTCTACCAAAAATACAAAAATGAGTTGGGCATGGTGGTGTGTACCAATAATTTCAGCTACTTGGGGGGCTGAGGCTAGAGCATCTCTTGAGCCCTGGAGGTCAAGGCTGTGGTAAGCCGAGATCATGCCACTGCACTCCAGCCTATATGACAGAGTCCTGTCTCCAAAAAAAACCCCAAAACCCAAAACTGACAGCCTTTTACTGTTAGGTATCAGCTCTGAGGAAGAGAACGTCATTTTAATTTGTTAGAATAAGAGTGCTTTGCCCTTCTGAGAATTGTTAGTGTTAATGCTGTTCACTTATTGAATAGGTTCATGGATCACAGACTGTGGTCAACTGGGCAGAACAAGAAAAAATTGTTCTGATGTAATAGTAACTTCTTTTTTGAGAGAGAGAGTCTCACTCTGTCACCCAGTCTGGAGTGTAGCCGCATGATCTTGGCTCACTGCAGCCTCTGCCTCTTGAATTCAAGCGATTCTTGTGCCTCAGTCTCCCAAGTAGTTGGGATTACAGGCATGCGACACCACACTGGGCTAATTTTTTGTATTTTTAGTAGAGGCACGGTTTCATCATGTTGGCCAGGCTGGTCTCGAACTCCTGACCTCAAGTGATCTACCCTCCTTGGCCTCCCAAAGTGCAGACATGAGCCACCACACCTGGCCCTGATATTAATGGTAACCTTTCAAAAAAACTTTATAGTTATTTTGATTATTTGTATCAGTATAGCAATCACATGGGTATATTGGTAGCTAGCTTTTAGAGTTTCTGGAGGATGACTGTCTCTTTGAGATATTCCCAGGAAGTCTTAGGATAATATTTATATTGATATATGTCAGGTAGTACATATTTTAAGTCAGCATCTCAAATTACCCTCTCAGGTTGTATACCAGATTTCCCCACCCATAATGCAATAATGGACAGTCTTATTTATATAAATTATATGAGAATACCATATATTTAGCAAGCAAACAAAACTGGGTGGAGAATCTCCTGACTTGTTTACTTTAATAAAATTTATTGTATTTCTATATTATAATATTTCAATAGTTTATTAGGAAGGCACTTTTACTGTCATACTTATTATAATTATGAAATGTTAGAACTAGAACAGATGATCTGGGCATGGTGGCTCATGCCTGTAATCCCAGCACTTGGGGAGGCCAAGGCAGGAGGATTGCTTGAGTCCAGGTGTTCGAGACCAGCCTGGGCAACATAGTGAGACCTGGTCTCTTTAAAGAAAAGAAAAAATAATTAGAACACATGTACTATCATTTACTAGCTCCTTTTTAATAGACGATTCTTAAAACAAATGAACTTAGATGACTTTCCATAGTTGTCATACAGTTAATTTGTGGGTGAACTTAAACTTGAACTTAGTCTCATTAACCAGAAAGTAGCACTATATGTACTCAGATCACCAATCACCTGAGAATTCCCAGCTAATTTTATTTTGATTTTGTAGTTTTTGCATGTATTCTGTAATCTTTTAAAAAGTTTTTTGGCCAACTAATTTTTTAATAAGAGGACAATTGTACGGCCTCTTAATTCTAATTAATTAATTATACAAATTCTTAGCTATTTGTTTGCATTTTAAAGCTTAGGTAATTCATTTTTATAATCTTATACTTTATTTATACAGCAGTATCCATAGATTCTGAAGATTATTTAAGCCAATTAAGGGTAAAACCATTTGTCCTTAAGTATTTTAATATTCTTATTACAAAGTTTATATTAAAATGAAGGTTTTATTTAATAATATTTTGTTTATCTTTTTTGTTGTTACTATAGAGAATTAACTTTTGGGAGTTCTGTGGAAGTCCAAGGGCAGCTGGTAAAAAGTCCATCCAAAAGACAAAATGTGGAACTGAAGGCAGAAAACATTAAAGTTATTGGAAATTGTGATGCCAAGGTATGATTTCTGACACTTTTGTGGAGGCTGTTTAGGCTTAATTTAAGAGAGCAGTCTGTTTTAAGTGCGATTATTAGAAAGATGAAACTTAGAATATATTTCATTTGTCAATTACTAGATAATTAAAACAAGCCATAAGACCTGTAGAGGCAGTAGCAAAAATTTTTTATGTAGATAGCTTAATGAGAGCTAAGTGTTAATTTTTGCATCTCTCTGGTGTGTGTCACAATTAAAACTTGCTGCTTTTATAAGCATGCCAAGTCAGCCATAATGACATACCAAGGCAGGCTCATTCTTAGGAAAGCCAGGAATGACCTTTGCATGATCTAGAACTGATCATCCAGTAATGGTAGGCACTAGCCACCTTTGACTGTTTGGCATTAAATCAATTAAAATTCAATAAAAAATCCAGTTCCTAAGTGGCATTATCCACGTTTCAGGTGCTCAGTAGTTGCATGTGGCTACTGGCTACTACATTGGATAGCACAGATACAGAAGATTTCCATTTATCACAGAAAGTTCTGTTGGGTGATGCTGATCTATAGTATTGTAATGCTTAGGCTGAACAGAGGCAAGAAATTAATAAGACATGTTTATGTCTGTTTTTGCAAGACTCTTCTGTTAGCTTCGTATTTATAAGTTTGATAAGTTAGAGGAAATAAAATATTATAATAAAATTCTTTATAGTGGAGAAAATGAGGCCCAGCCAGATGAATTGACTTGCCTGAGCTGATGTGACACAACTGAAATTTATATTCTATCCATTTGATTCCTCTGTGTTTTTGCTATACCTGTCTTCAAACATTTAATGAACAAAAGTGAGGAAATATAGGGAAATTGCATCACTTTAATTCATTGTTGAGTCTTTCAGTATAATAGGAAGAAATGTAAGGAAATAAAGGAAGCATCCACTGGCGGTCTTGAAATACATCCCCTGTGGATAAGCCGGGGACTATTGTATTCTTAAATTGTTCTTCCTTGGCTTCTGTTGGCGTTGATGCCTTCATCTTCTCTTCCTCTTAGGTTCAGTATTATTTTAAAATATTCCGACATAGGAAATTCTGACCCCTAGAATTATATGGTCACATTTTCACTTTTAAAAAGTATGGTGCTTGTTATTGTACAATGTAAAAGTTTGCACGTGTACAAGACTTACAAAGAACAGATGAAACTGAAAGAAACAGCCTGCCAGTGTAGCTCTTTTTTTAGCTTCTCTGTTATCTTTTTAATTAAAACTTTGATTTTTGTCTGAAAGGATGTGTCTGTCTTAATCTTGTAACATGAATATGAGCAGGGTAGACATATTTCAAGGTGGAGCCATAATTTTCTTTCAAATTTTCTGTAAATCTTCACTACTCTGCTAGCTGGAAGAAAGCTGCTTACCCTCCCTCATGTTCTTAGACACCAGTAGCATGTTGATAATAGTAATAAATTGCACCAATTGATTATGAATGATCGTGGGCTTTCAAGACATACAGGTGATTTTAAAATTGAACACCACCCTTGTGTGTACATCTTTAATATCTACAATATTTTGAACTCCTGTGTGCCAGTGGATATTTTGCATAATTAATCCTAACCTATTTGTAGGAAGTGATTGGATACAAACTCGATAAATAACAGATGAGCTTCAGTATTATTAGCTCAGTTACTTGGCTAATAAGTAGTAGAGATCGAGTCAAACCTACATCTTTCTGATTCCATTCTACCATTCCACTTATCTGGTGGAAATAATGTGGATTAAAATCAGTTATATTAAGAAATAAAGAAGGAAAGCATCTTAGTTTGGTTCTAAAGCACTATTTAAGAAATACCCTGGAAATGGATTTTACTAAACAGTATCTCATTTGGCTTCTAATTTGTTCTTTTCATTTATTGGCAGACTTTCCCCATCAGATACAAAGAAAGGCATTCTCTGGAGTACCTGAGACAATATCCTCACTTGAGGTGTAGGACTAACATTCTCGGTTCTATACTGAGGATTCGCAGTGAAGCGACAGCTGCTGTTCATTCTTTCTTTAAGGTAAGATCCCAAAAGCTCCCCCATTACCCTTGCTTATACCTCCTCTCCCTCCTTGTTTCCCTTCATCCCCAAGCAACCACAGTCCACTTCCTGTTCCTATGTGTTAGCTTGCATTTTCTAGAGTTTTATGTAAATGAAATCATTCAGCATATACTGTTTTTTGTCTAGTTTTTTTCACTCAGCATAATTATTGAGGTTCATCCGTGTTGTTATGTGTATCAGCAGTTTGTTCCCCTTACCGCTAGGTATGATGTTAGCTATAGGTCTTAATAGATGCTCTGAATTTGGTGGAGAAAGTTCTCTCCTCTTTCTTGTTTGTTGAGTTTTATCAGGAATGGGTATTAGGTTTTGTTCATTTTTTTCCTGCATCTTTTGAGATGACCTATGGGTTTTTTTTTGTTTGTTGTAGTTAGTGTTGCTGAAGTACATTGATTAATTTTTGAATGTTGAACCCAGCATTTCTAGGAATATAGATGTATTCTAATACAGATGTCTTACGTTGGCCAGGTGCAGTGGCTCATGCCTATAATCCCAGCACTTTGGGAGGCTGAGGTGGGTGGATCACTCTAGGTCAGGAGTTTGAGACCAGCCTGGCCAACATGGTGAAACACCATCTCTACTAAAAATACAAAAAATTAGCTTGGTATGGTGATGGGTGCCTGTAATCCCAGCTACTCAGGAGGCTAAAACAGGAGAATCACTTGAACCCCGGAGACGGAGGTTGCAGTGGGCCAAGATCGTGCTACTACACTTCAGCTTGGGCAACAGAACAAGACTCTGTCTCCAAAAAAACAGTCTTACATTAATATGTTAATATAATATAGTATATGGTATTATAGATGTATTATCCTTTTAATATGTTATTGGATTCAATTTGCTCTAACTTCGTTTAGAATTGTTGCCTCACCACTCAAAAGAGATATTACTCTGTAGTTTCCTTTTCTTGTAATGTCTTTGGTTTTGGTATCAGGGTAAGGTTGACTTCATTCAGTGAGTTGGCGGGGGCGTGGGGATAGTCCCTCCCTTTATCTTTTCTAAAAGTAAAATTACACAATTATCCATGCAGTTACAATTATTTCTTTCTTAAATGTGGAGAATTCACTAGTGAATTCATCTCCGTGTGCACTTTCAAAGTTTTGTTTTTTTTCTTGAGGTGGTAGAATTTTTGTCTACAATTTCAATTTAATTTTATTTTGTTTAATTTTATCTTGAGATGGGTGTTTCACTGTGTTGCCTGGCTAGTTTTGAACTCCTGGGCTCAAGTAGTCCTCTCACCTCAGCCTCCCAAGTAGCTGGGATTACAATCATGTGCCACCATGCCCAGAAAATTATTACTACCATTTTTTCATTTTAAAATTATTATTACCATTTTTTCATTTTAAAATTATTTATTGGCCAGGTGCGATGACTCACACCATTAATGCTAGCACTTTAGGAGACCGAGGTGGGCAGATCACTTGAGATCAGGAGTTCGAGACCAGCCTGGCCAACATGGTGAAACCATGTCTTTACTAAAAATGCAAATTATTAGCTGGGCGTGGTGGCGGGTGCCTGTAATGCCAGCTACTTGGGAGGCTGAAACAGGAGAATTGCTTGAACCCAGGAGGTCGAGGTTGCAGTGAGCTGAAATTGAGCCACTGTACTCCATCCTGGGAATAGAGCGAGACTGTCTCCCAAAAAAAAAAACAAAGTTGTCCTACATTAATATAATATAGGTATATGATATTATAGATGTATTATCCTTTTAATATGTTGTTGGATTCAACTGGTTATAACTTCATTTAGAATTTTTCCTTTACCACTCAAAAGAGATATTATTCTGTAGTTTCCTTTTCTTGTAATATCTTTGTCTGTTTTTGGTATCAGGGTAAGGTTGACCTCATTCAGTAAGTTGGGGATATTCCCTCCCTTTATCTTTTCTAAAAGTAAAATTATACAGTTATCTATGCAGTTAAAATTATTTCTTTTTTAAATGTGGAGAATTTACTAGTGAATTCATCTCAGTGTGCACTTTCAAATTTTTTTTTCCCCTGTGGTGCTAGAGTTTTTATCTACAATTTCAATTTCTTTTTAATTTTAATTTTATCTTGAAATGGGGGGTCTCATTGTGGCTAGTCTTGAACTCCTGGGCTCAAGCAGTCCTCTCGCCTCAGCCTCCCCCGTAGCTGGGATTATGATCATGTACCACCATGCCCAGAAAATTATTATTACCATTTTTTTCATTTTAAAATTATTTATTGGCCAAGCGCACTGACTCACACCTATAATCCCAGGACCTCGGGAGGCTTAGGTGGGCAGATCACTTGAGATGAGGAGTTCCAGACCAACCTGGCCAACATGGTGAAACCCCATCTCTACTAAAAATACAAAAATTATCTGGGCATGGTGGTGGGTGCCTGCAGTCCCAGCTATTCAGGAGGCTGAGGCAGGAGAATCACTTGACCCCAGGAGGCAGAGGTTGCAGTGAGCGAGATCACACCACACCACTCCAGCCTGGGTAAGAGAGTGAGACTCTGTCTCAAATAACAAAAACAACAAAATTATTTATTTATTTAGAGATGGCATCTCGTTATGTTGTCCTGATTGGAGTGCAGTGGCTATTCACAAGTGCAGTCATGGTGCACTACAGCCTTAAATTCCTGGCCTCAAGTAGTCTTCCTGCCTCAAACTCTGAGTAGCTGAGACTTAACAGGTGCATGTCACTGCACCTGTCTTAATTTCTTGAATAGATACACAACTGTAGCTTATCTGTTTTTACTTGAGTGAACTTTGGTAGTCTGAGTTTCAAGAATTGATTCATTTTGTTTAAGTTTTTAAACTTACTGCCCTAAAGTTATACGTATCCCCTTATTTTAATATCTGTAGCATCTGTAATGATGTTGTCTCATTCCTGCTATTGATAATTTGTGGCCTTTCTTTTTTTCTGATTAGCCTGGTTAGAGGTATATCAATTTTATCAAGCTTTTAAAATCTCTATTAATATTCTTTGCTTTCACATCGACTTTGATATTATTATAACTATTAGAGCTTTCTTTTGATTAGTGTTAGCATATTTTTTTCATCCGTTTACTTTTAAACCATAGTTAACCCTTGAAGAACATGGAGATTAGGGGCATCAACTCTTTATGTAGTCAAAAATCCAAGTATGGGCCAGGCGCAGTAGCTCATGCCTGTAATCCCAGCACTTTGGGAGGCTGAGGCAGGTGGATCACTTGAGGTCAGGAGTTAGAGACCAGCCTAGCCAGCATGGTTAAACCCCATCTCTAGTAAAAATACAAAATGGCCGGGCATGGTGGCAGGTGCCTGTAATCTCAGCTAACTTGGGAGGCTAAAGCAAGAGGATTGCTTGAACCCAGGAGGTGGAGGTTGCAGTGAGCCGAGATCGCACCACTGCACTCCAGCCTGGACAATAAGAACTTGACTCTGTCTCAAAAAAAAAAAAAAAAAAATCCAAGTATAAATTTTGCCTCCCCAAAAACATAACTGATAGCTTACTGTTGACTGGAAGGCTTATTGATAATTTAAATAGTTGAGTAACACATATTTTGTATTTCACAAAATGTACAAGGTTTTCTCACTTGCTGGCATAGCTATAGTAACAGCTTCACAATTTGCTTATTTTTTTCATAAGAAGAAAATTTATAAGTTGTCTTTATGCTGGATTTGTCTTGAAATGGCAGGCAGCTGCAGCTGCAGACCTCAATCTACATTACATACTAAGAAATTAAACTTTTACATCTAATGTTGTGACTTTTCTCTGCCTCTTCGGAGTACTTCTAGCCTCACTAGTAGTACTTCATAGGGTCCCATGGTGTTAATTGAGGTTTACAGTATTGCACTAAACCTAATGAAAAATACGGCGAGAACACAAGAGATTGCTTTTTACTGTGACACACAGTTTACTGAGAGATGAACTGCTCATGAGATGATTAGCATCACAGGGCATTTTATGTGGATACTTGCAACACTTGAGCTTACTATAGTAGCTATGAAATTGTTGTACATACTGTATATAACTACTTTTATGCAGTTATGATTTAATACTGCACTTTTACATTTGTTTACATTTCTCTCTACAAATGGTGCCCTATAATCTGTGTTTGTGTAAGTTTTAATAAATTTTAACTTTTTGTAATAGATTTGTGTGTATTTATGGTTGTAAATGATAACATATACTAATGTCTACATATATTTTATGCATTTATGGCATACCTTTTTCTTAATTTAAAAAATATTTCTAGGCAATGCTGTTCGTCTGCAAGCTTTTTCACATTGCTGCGAATCTCCAAAAAATTTTCCAATGTATTTATTGAGAAAAATCCATGTGTAAGTAGACCCATGGAGTTTAAATTCATCTGTTGAAGGATCAGATGTGTTTGTATCTTTATATTTAAAGTGCATTTCTTGCTGGCGGCATATGGTTGGATCTTGCTTTTTATACCCAGTCTCATAATCAGTCTCTCTCTCTCAATTTGGGTGTTTAGATCATATACATTTAATGTGATTATTGACGTGGTTTTGTTTGAGTCTGTCATCTTGATGTTTCATTTCTAATTGTCCTATCTGTTCTTTGTTCTCTCTTGCATTATTTCTTATTTCTTTTTTTTGAGATGGAGTCTCTCTCTGTCGCCCAGGCTGGAGTGCAGTGGCGCACTCTCGGCTCACCGCAACCTCCACCTCCCGGGTTCAAGCGATTCTCCTGCCTCAGCCTCCTGAGTAGCTGGGATTACTGGTGCGCAGCACCACGCCCGGCTAATTTTTGTATTTTTGATAGAGATGCGGTTTCACCATGTTGTTCAGGCTGGTCTCGAACTCCTAACCTCGTGATTCACCTGCCTCGGCCTCCCAAAGTGCTGGGATTACAGGCTTGAGCCACCACGCTGGGCCCTTATTTCTTATCTTCTTTGTTTTCCTTTTAACTGTACCCCTATTTTGTTATTTTAGTGACTGTTTTAGGGTTTAAAATATACATCTTTAACTTCAGTTGATGTTTTACCACCTAATGTATAATGTAATAACCTTATAATATACACTTACATTTCTTTCCACCTTTATGTTATTTTTTTTGGCATGCATTTTACTTTTATATACGTTTAAATTCAGTGATTTATTGTTATTCTCATTCAAGCAATAAATTATCTTTTAAAGAGATTTAAATAATGAAATAATCTTATATTTTTACCTATGTAGTTATTATTTCTCGGGCTGTTAATTTAGATTTTGTATCTAGGTGTTTGGTTTGGGCTGCTCATTCCTTTGTTTTAAATAAAGTCTCACTGTGTTGCCTAGTCTGGTCTCCAACTCCTAACCGTAAGCAGTCCTCCTGCCTTGGCTTCCCAAAGCACTGGGATTACAGGCATGAGCCACTGTGCCTGGCCTCGGCTATTTTTTTTTATGTCTTTTATGTCTATTTAACTTTTCAAACATGGAATATAGTTTTAATAACTGTTTTAAAATGGTGTGTCTTTTTCTCCTGATTTTGACGTGTCTGTTATGAGTTAGTTTCTATTGGTCTCTTTGTTACGAGTTACGGTTTCTTGACTCTGGGTGACTAATCTTTGGGTACCAGACATTGTGAATTTTACCTTGGTGAGTGCTGTGGGTGTGCACACAGATACTGTTATCTGTTTGATCCTTTGAGGTCTTGCTTATGTGATTTGTTAAGCAGGTCTGTAGCAGTGCTCAGTGCAGTACTATTTATTCCTCACTGCTGAGGCAAAGCCTTCCTTAGATCCTGACCTAGTGCCTTGTGAACAATGAGTTTTTCTAGTTTGTGGAACAGGTACTGTTTCCAGCCAGCATGTGAACACTGGGCACTGTTTTGTCTAATCTTCTACATGATTCTTTCCCTAGCATTGGGTAGTTCTTTTCACATAAATGCACTGATCTGCCTAATACTACAGAGTGGCCCTCTGCAGCTCTCTGGAGTTCCGTGTCTCCACAGCTGTCCCCACTCTGATTTTCTAGCCTGTGGACTCTAGCCACTTGGGTCTCTCCAGACTCGCCGTTGTGTCTCTTCAGCTCAGGGAGTCTGCTGGCTCTATGTTACTTTTTCTCCTTCCCTGTGCTGTGGCCTGGAAGATCTCATGGTGGTAAGCTGGGTTACTGGTAGGGTTTACCATTTGTTTCCCAGCTCAGAGAGATGACTTTTGTTGCCTGATGCCCGGTGTATTGGAAACTATTGTTTCATGGGGTTTGCTTTTTGTGTTGTTGTGGTTCTTTTGTGTTTTTGGTTGTTTCCTATTTCTCCATCTTGGTCATAGATCTATATTTTGTATAAAGTAAGCACTAGTTTTAACGAGTTACTGGTGTTGAGCAAGTCGGTTGATCTAATGACTAAAGGCATTTTGTCTCATTTGGCTTTGCTTCTCAGCTATTTCCCCCTACCTGGAAAAGCCACAGTTTAATGTGGTTAACAAGTTGCTAAGGTGAAGGGACCCTCTCTCCTGGTGGATGGGAGGGCCCCAAAGGCAAGGAGTGATCCAGCAGATAAAGTTTATTGTTATTCCATGTGGTTTTGTAACTTCCTGTGCTACTTCTCCAGATATAGCTAATTTGCAGAAGTTGTGTAACAGTGGCTATAGCCTTCCCTTGGACTGTATTCTAATTCACACAGTCCTGCTACAGCTCACCGAAAGTTCTTGCCTTTGAAAAAAGCTCCTTCAGATTAATTTTTGGTCAAAGAGCTAAAGAAAAGAACATCATGGCCTTATTTAAGGCATATGCTTTTGATACAGCAAAGGAAAATAAATCATATTACACAATGTCATCCCATTGTAGTTTGTAAGGGTCCAGATACATATGCTGTAAGAAACTTTGCTATCTGCTTCCATGTGGATTTTCATTAGTGCTTGAACCACATAATCATAAAAATACCTTTTTTTTTTTAACCACATGGCTTCAACAGCTGATAAAGTATACCTACTTTAGTTTGAAGGTTTTGTAGACTTTTGGCCACTAGGTGGTGGTATTGACAAGTACCCTTTACATACTCCATTTATTACTTGAAGCTTTTAGAGGTATGTAAACAATTAAAAAATAAGACAAGCTACAAAAATTTGAAATAAAAAAATAAAGTAGACAGGGTGCAATGGCTCACGTCTAAAATCCCAGTACTTTGGGAGGCTAACGCAGGAGGATCCATTGAGCCCAGGAGTTAGAGACCAGCCTAGGCACATAGTGAGACTTGGTAATAATAAAAATAAAAATAAAATTAGCTAGGCATGGTGGCATGTGCCTGTAGTCCCAGCTACTCAGGAGGCTGACGCAGGAGGATCACTTGAGCCCAGGAGGTGGAGGCTGCAGTGAGCCTTGTTTATGCCACTGAACTCCAGCCTGGGCAGCAGAGTGAGATCCTGACTTAAAAAAATATATATTATTATTTTGAGATGGAGCCTTGCTCTGTCACCCAGGCTGGAGAGTGCAGTGGCGTGATTTTGGCTCACTACAACCTCTGCCTCCCGGGTTCAAGTGATTCTTCTCCTGCAGCCTCCCAAGTAGCTGGGACTACGGGTGCACGCCAACACACCCAGCTAATTTTTGTATTTTTAGTAGAGACAGGGTTTCACTATGTTGGCCAGGCTGGTCTCAAACTCCTGACCTCAGGTGATCTACCTGCCTCAGCCTCCCAAAGTGTTGGGATTACAAGTGTAAGCCACTGCACCTGGTCAAAAATTATTAAAAGTAAAATTAGAAAAACATTCCAGTGGTTGGAAATAACTTGATTTTTAGCACCATTCGTGATAGAGTAGTTACAAAAATAGACACTTTTTGAGTAGCAATAAATTGGCTTAGTAATTGTAAAGACCTGGAGAATATAATCCCGTTACCTCATTCTACGTTACTTACCTTTATGTGTGATAATTATGTACCTTTATGTGTGATACTTAGGATTCAATTATTTAAAGAAGCCTTACTGGAATACTGTAAGGCATATTACGTAATAGTTATATGTTACCTAGTGTTTTGTACTGTTTCTTTGATCTGTTACTTTAGGTTTGCTAAAAGATGTTAAGCTACTAAATATAAAATTTTCTTAAGTTTCAGTTTTGTTAATAAAAATATAGAAATGTGGGGGAAAAATAGAAACTTGAACACTACTTTTAAGTTAGGACACTTTAAGGGACCTAAGGCTATTTCTTGGTGTCAGTATGAAAAATTTTTTGTGTATAACCTTGTTTGCTCGTAAAATTGACACACTTGTTATGTACTAAAACTTGGCTATTTAGAATCTTCAAGGAATGAGTCATTTGGAAAAGCCAAGTTTCTGAAACATCTGAGGAATTTTCTCTTTAGGCACCAATTTTTTTCTAAATTCCAGTGGAAGTGTTCCTAAAATGGATTACTTACTTTCCTGTCTTCCTCAGTGAGCCAAGTAGAAAAGATTCTGCCCTTTCTCAGTGAATTCAGGTTCTTCCTGTGAGTATCAGGAATTTTTCTCCTCTGTATGGCAGTGTTTTAAAGCCTGCCACTGACTATGTGGAATATTTTTTGTTTGTTTGTTTTGAGATGAGGTCTTATACTGTTGCCAGGCTGCAGTGCAGTGGTGCAGTCATGGCTTACTGCCACCTCAATCTCCCAGTCCCAAGCGATCCTCTTATCTCAGCCTCCCAAGTAGCTGACACTATAGGCATGCACCACTGTGCGTGGCTAGTTGTTTTAAATTTATTTTTTATAGAGATGGGATCTCACTGTGTTGCCCAAGCTGGTCTTCTAGGCCCAAGCAGTCCTCCTGCCTGGATCAACCAAAGTGCTAGGGTCCAGATGTCAGCCACTGTGCCTAGTATTCTTTACCTTTGTGTAGAATGTCTCCAAATTGCTATGCCTTTGAGTTCCTGTGACTGCTCTTTGTGAATTTTTTTTGTTTTTTGAGACAGAGTCTCGCTGTGTTGCCCAGGCTTGAGTGCAGTGGTGCAATCTCGGCTCATTGCCACCTCCGCCTCAGCCTCCCGAATAGCTGGGACTGCAGGTATGTACTACCACACCTAGCTAATTTTTATATTTTTTAGTAGAGATGAGGTTTCACCATGCTGATCAGGCTGATCTCAACTCCTGACCTCAGTTGATTTGCCCACTTTGGCCTTCCAAAGTGCTGGGATTACACGCGTGAGCCACCGTACCCACCCACTTAATGGATTCTTAAAATCTCTTCTTGCTGTCACTTTGTGTTGCCTGTGGCCTGCCTGTGACTAGCACTTCCTTTCATGTTTCCTTTTTTGTTGATTCTGATTAAATGATAGTTATTTCAGTTACGTGTGAAAGAAAAAGGTAGTCTATTAGTCTTCTCTTAGTGGTGTATATGGGCCTTAATGTATCAACTTTATAATTTTGGGATACTCAGGGCCTTATAAAATATCTAGTTTTAGAATGTGTATGAAAATATTTAGATATTTGGAGGTGATGAGTGGAATCTGAAAAACTGAGTGAAAGTATTTGCTTTTATTTTCGGCCCCTTCTCTGGCGTTCATGTCTCTATTTAGGAATCCCTTTGCTTTGGGACGGTATAAGTACATGACACTGGAAACCTATTTGAGGCAGATACTCACAGTACTTCACCACTCCTTGCTATTTACTTGCCTTTTTTTCTTTTTTACTCCCCTACCCACTTTGACTTTTTTGGACTTTGTTTGCACGACTGTATTATTCTTCCTTTGTACTCTCTCCTTTATTAGCATTTGGTAATGTTAGGAACTTTGATAAGCCTTACTCGAAGTTTTAAAGCAGAGAAAACTGCTGGACCCTTTTGTGACATTTAGCATTAGTTAAGTATTAAAAATAATTCCCACTAGGTGTGTGATTTAAATAAAAAACTCATACAGTTATTTTCATGAGATTTACAGTGCTGTTTCTTGTGGGATTTGACCAGTTCTAACTTTGGCAATCAGGTTTAGCCATTAAATTTTCTCCTCTCTTTCTACCTCCCTTTCTCCACCCTCATTTCCTTTGGATTTTTCACTTCCTTTCTTTGTTTACTGCACTCATGTTCATAGTTGCCTACATTCATGTGGAATAAATGTTTCATGTCCATAATTCTTGGCTCCTAGGAGATAAAAATTGTATGCAGTAATGTTATTGATCATATTTCATTGGTTTTCTATAATGTGCTCTGTGCAGCACCTCTAGGCATGTTGCTGTCAGATTAAGTATGTATTTTAATACTTTCTGAGACTGTTAATTTAGATCTTGAATATTTAATCAGTCCACATCATAAGGCAAGTTATTGGCTGAATACTTTGTATTGTAGCCATAACACTTGAATTCAAGAAGGGTGATATTTGGGAGTCCCCTAGTAATGCATAGAGACAATCTTCATTCCACCAAACTTGATGGAAATATGTGCATAATAATTTATTGTACTGATTTCAAGGCCAAAATTTTGCGTTAAGCACATACTATACCTTTCTATTATAAAGTCATTTTTTATTACCTTCAGTCCCACCTTGCAAACATCTACATTGTGTGTAACCTTTTGCTTACATCCATAGTCAAAATGAAAGAAGCATAACCTTGAAGTTGCTGGGTTATTTCAATCCTACTAGCAACAGCTTTTGTGGTTCACTAATGGAAATAGTCTCAGACTTTTGTTCAGAAGGGCTGCAATTAGAGAGCTTACTAATGGATGGATTTGCTGCTGCTCAGAATATTCCTTCAGGCAAAGGAAGTACACTGCCTGTGCCATGTGGAGTTCATTGTGTCATCAGTTTAATGACAGATACCTCCTAAAGATTATTTCTGCATTTTTTTTTTTTTTTTTTTTTGCTGTTTGTTTATTCAGTCTCTATTTGTCTACCTTAATTTTTCTCCTTTTTTGGTGGTTCATTACAATTGAGGTCTTATTTCAAGATACGTTTATATCGATCACTTTATATTCCCGTAGCAGCATGGGCAACATCATTATACATTATCCTGGAGTGTGTATACATGTTTGTTGAATCACCACCAAAATGTTAGAGAAATGGAAAGAGAATATAGTACTAAAGAGCATGAAGACTTAGGTTCTAGTCCTGGCTCAGCCACTGACTAATTGTGTGGCTTTTTTAAAGTCACTAAATCTATCTGGGCCTCAATTTCTTTCTCTTTGAAATAAAATAGCATTTGCTTAGTGTGCCATTTTAATAGTATAAGAAGCTGTGTGTTCTTGTAATTGTTGAATATGCAAATATACTGAAAACTGTGATTTTCTTTTTCAGGACAATGGCTTTGTACATATTCATACTCCAGTAATCACATCCAATGACTGTGAGGGAGCTGGAGAACTTTTTCAACTTGAAGTAAGTTGTGCTTCCCATCTTGAAGGATACATTGCTGTTTAATATTTTGCATCTGAGGTTTTGAAATGTAATACTAGTTTTGTGGACAGAAGACTATGAGCAGCACCTGAAATTGTCAATAAAAATCCTTGAAAAAGTCACGTAGACAATCAGACCAGTCTGATTTCCTATACTACCAGCCGTCTTACACTGACAGAAGAGTGAATTTTTAAATGAGCACTCTATTTGCTTTTCTTAAGTTACTGTGAATTGGTGAACTAGAGAAATTTGAAGAGGTAAATGAGGATTTTAAGCTCTCTCTTAATGCAGATTCAATCCAGTTAATATTTGTGGATGTAAGTAATATTTTAAAAGAGAAATAAAAATAGGAACGTATATGTGTGACTATCATTTTCTTTTTCAAAGTCTTTTAAAAGTACATTTTTTCATAAGAATGATTTATGTTCTGTACATCCCATGAAGGCTCTTTAATTTGTTTAGCAATCATCTTTTGAGTTCCTAGCATTGTTAGCCTGCCCTTGCTGCAGATCATTTTTTAAGTTACCAGTTTTTCTTACTTGTAGGCAGTTGAAAGCCTTGCATTTACCAGTTTGAAAGCTGTTTAAAATCATCGGCCAGTTATATAATGATGGACAGAGAGAATCTATGATGATGAGTGGTGCTTTGGTACTTCTTTTGTTTGTTTACTGATTTCTTTATCTTTAAGATGTCAGGATTCTTGTTTATATGTTTGGTTGATTCTATCAAATGACAAAATGTGTATGGAACTGCTTTCTCTGGTTCAGTGCTTTCTGACTCTTAATAATGGTGGTGCTTCTTTATATTATTAAACAAAGTATTCTCTGGGAGAAGTTGTCCTGATATGTTGAAGTCATTCAGAATGATAATCAAATGCTGTCTTCATCAAACATGACTGGAAGAAATCTTGATGCTGACAGCCTTCTGCAAAAAGTGGAATAAAAATGCCTTGTTGAACGTTTAAAGTGGGAGTATTAGCATCTGTATATATGAATTCAAAGAAGGCAGCAGATGACAAAATAACCAAATGTAAATTCTGGAAAACATTGTCCTCTAGGTGTTTATTTTCTCTTTGCGCCTCAATTTTTTGCATATTGAAGCGAAGAATTACTCACTGTATTTCTAAATTCCTTAATCGAAACCACTGAATATTCAATAAATGGCTGGGAAAGAAAGGCATAATTTAAAGGAGTCTTTACAAATAAGAAGGAATTATTAAACAGACCCAAATTAAACAAGTAAAAAAGTTTTTAACGTGCTTAAATAAAGATACGTTTGGAGATAACCGCATTTGATAAGCATCGCTGAGTGATCATATATATAAACACATACATATCTTGGCCTCTAAACCTAAGACAAGTTACCAGATAAGTGTGACTACATAGGAAGAGGAAAAAATATATATTTCTGAAGCTAAACAAATGAGAAGTATATTATGTTTATATTATTTCAAAGCCAGGGAAAGGAATTTGTGGGATTTTTTTTTTCTTTTATTGTGAGATTAAATTTGCCTATGCAGAGTACCAGAAAGAGACACTCTTGAATTCATTGATCCTAGGCTCCTACAGTCAGGATCTAGCTCAAGTTTCAGCTGATATGTGCTATCTGGCTTTTATGCTATGTTGATCTATTATCTTTGTTGCTTTCAGAAGTTCAACTGCAAAGACTTGTCTTCTGCCCTGGCCAGCACTCTATCCTTTTAAAGCAGTGCTGCTGCTTATCCCACCTCACATACTTCACTTTCAGGATTCATTGTGTTAATTTCCTCTTGGCTGCCTGTAGAAACATAGGAATTTGAATTTTAGGAGGAGGTGGGCTTTCATATTTAAATTCTTGCTTCTCTTATTGGTGCACATTTTTTTCTCTGACAGAAATGAAGTGTCATTAATTACTGTGTTTAGAAATAAGAGGGCAGCTTTAAGAGGTAACCTTGAAAAAACACAGTAAGAACATGTACTTCTGATATTCTGTTGAGAAGTGAATGCATGCCCTATCATGTTACTTTTCCTTTCCCTCATCTATTTCCTGCCTTAAGACTGATATTTGTTAAGGTTTGGGGACTACTGAATACATTGTGAGAAGTTTCCTTCAGGCATTTGTTTGTTATTAACAGACATTACCACCTGTGTTCAAGATGCTATGCTAAATGTTATAAAGATGTAGTTGAGGTTCTATCCTGTCAAGCTGGTGAGCTGGCACATGTTGATAAAGGAAGGAGCATGCTTTTCATTCACTCTTGATGTTACTTATCCTACAAAATTCTTCGTTTGTACACTTTTTCCTCTTTGTCCTAAGAATCTGACTGAGTTCTCAAAATTATATTTGGTCTGTATAGTTTTGGAGCAATTAGTTTGTGTTTGAGGAAATAGGAGAGATTAAGGCAAGAATTATAGGTTGTGGCTGTCAAAGACAAAATTTTAACAAATTTAGTTTAAAGGTCTTAATTGACTTTCATTCGCCATTCAAGAATCAGGCAATGCTTCATTTTATAGACCGAAAAAGGCTGAGGAAAGCAGAAACAGAAAACAAGCGATTGGTCTTTACAAAGTTATTTTTCTTGTAAAGGTTAAAGCAGAGGGGACTTCCTTATGCTGGCTAAAACTGTTCTCTTTGGTGATGTGGCTATTATTCCTCTTCTGACTTTTCAGAAGTTAATATAAAGATCTTAGTTTTGGGTTGGTGGTGATGCACAACTATATACAGTTCCATGTTTTTCAGTATGACTGGAAGTTGATGGGAAATAAGACGGAATTGCTTTATGTATACATTTGAGGATACAGTATTATCAATTGTAAGTGGTATGGAATCGAGGAAAATGAGGTAGTTCAGTGAGGATTGACTTGGTCAGAAAAACCTTCAAAGTGAATATGTAACCTGACTACTTTAGGGAGAATACTCCAGGTAAGAGCAATAATGTAAGAAGAATCAGAGAATTAAAAGGAGGTGTAGACAGTATACATTCTTCTCATCTTCACGTAGCACACACTCTAAAATCAACCATGTAAATGGACATAAAACAGTCTTCAATAAATGTAAAAGAACTGAAAGCATAGCAAACATACTCTCAGACCACGGCACGATAAAAATAGAAGTCAACACAATGAAAATCACTCAATATCATACAGTACAGGGAAATTAAACAACATGCTCCTGAATAGCTTTTGGGTAAATAATGAAATTCAGACAGACCTCAAAAAGTTTTTTGAAAATAATGAGAACAAAGATACAACATACCAGAATCTCTGGGATGCAGGTAAGGCAGTGTTAAGAGGGAAATTCATGGCATTGAACACCCACATCAAAAAGTTAGAAAGGTCTGAAATTAATAGCCTAACTTTACAACGGAAATAATTAGATAAGGAAGAACAAATCAACCCCAAAGCTAGCAGAAGACGAGAAATAACAAAAATATGAGCTGAACTGAAGGAAACTGAGATGCAAAAAACCATTCAAAGTATCAGCAAATCCAGGAGTTGGTTTTTTGAAAGATTGATAAGATAGGCCACTAGCTAGACTAAGAAAAAAAGAGACGATCCAAACACAATTAGAAATGACAAAGGGAATGTTACTACTGACCCCACAGAAATAAACAACCTTCAGAAACTACTACGAATACCTCTAAATTGCTGGAAACTACACCCTCCCAAGACTGAGCCAGGAAAACATTTACTCCTTGAACAGACTGATAACAAGCTCCAAAACCGAATAAGTAATAAATAGCCTACCAACCAAAAAAGTCCAGGACCTGAAGGATTCGTAGCTGAATTCTACCAGATGTACAATGAAGAGGTGGTACCATTCTGACTATTACTGTTCCAAAAAACTGAGGAGGTGGAACTTCTCCCCAATTCATTCTGTGAGGCCAGCATCATCTTGATACCAAAACCTGGCAGAAACACAGCAAAAAAAGAAAACATCAGGCCAGTAACCTTGATGAACATTGATGCAGAAATCCTTGACAAAATGCTTGCAAACTGAATCCAGCAGCAAATCAAAAATTTAATCCACCATGAAGTAGGTAGATTTCTTCGCCAGGATGCAAGATTGCTTCAGCATACAAAAATCAGTGTGATTCATCACATAAACAGAACTAAAGACAAAAACCACATGATTACCTCAATAGATGCAGACAAGGCTTTTGATAAAATTCAGCATTATTTCTTGTTAAAAACTCGCAATGAACTAGATATTGAAGGAACATATCTGAAAATAATAAAAGTTATCTCTGGCAAACCCACAGCCAACATTATACTGAATGGGCAAAAGCTGTAAACATTCCCCTTGAAAACCAGCAGAAGTCAAAGATGCCCTATCTCACCACTTCTCTTCGACATAGCATTGGAAGTCCTAGCCACAGCATTCAGGCAAGATAAGAAATAAAGGGCATCTAAATAGGAAGAGAGGAAGTCAAACTAACTCTCTTTGCAGATGACACGATTCTGTATCTAGAAAATGCCGTATTCTTGGCCCAAAAGCTCCTTCAGCTGATAAATAAATTGAGCAAAGTTGCAGGATACAAAATCAATGTACAAAAATTGCTAGGATTCCCGTACACCAACAACAACCAAATTGAGAGCCAAAACAGAAAGTCCCATTCACAGTTGACACACACAAATACACACATACACACACACACACACACACACACACACACACACCCCAGAATACAGCCAACCAGGGAGGTGAAAGAGCTCTACAATGAGAATTATAAAACACTGCTCAAAGAAATCAGAGAAGACACCAACACATAGAAAAATATCCCATGCTCATGGACAGGAAGAATCAATATTATTAAAATTGCTATACTACCCAAAGCAATTTACAGATTCAGTGCCGTTCATATCAAACTACCAACAACATTGTTCACAGAACTAGAAAAAATTATTTTAGCATTTATATGAAACCAAAAAAGAGCCTGGGTAGCCAAGGCAATCCTAAGCAAAAAGAACCAAGCTGGAAGAATCATGTTACCCACCTGTACTACAAGGCTACACTCCCAAAATTGTGTGGTACTGGTTAAAAAAAAAAAACAGGCACATAAACCAATGGAACAGAATAAAGAGCCCAGAAGTAAGGCCGCATATCTGTGACAACCTGATCTTTCAAAAACAAGCAACGAGGAAAAGACTCCCTATTCAATAAATGGTTCTGGGACAACTGTCTAACCATATGCAGATGACTGAAGCTGGACCCCTTCCTTACACCATGTACAAAAATCAACTCAAGATGGATTGAAGACTTAAATGTAAAACCCAAAACTATAAAAACCCTGGAAGACAACCTAGGCAGTACCATCCTGGCAAAGATTTCATGACAAAGACATTAAAAATAATTGCAACAAAAGCAAAAATTGACAAATGGGATCTAATTAAACTTAAGAGCTTCTGCACAGCCAGAGAAACTATCAACAGAATAAACAGACAACCTACAGAATGGGAGAAAATATTTGCAAACTGTGTATCTGACACAGGTTTAATATCCAGCATCTATAAAGAACTTATTTAGAAGGGAAAACAACCCCATTAAAAAGTGGGTAAATGGCCAGGTGTGGAGGCTCACGCCTGTAATCTCAGCATTTTGGGAGGCCAAGGTGGTTGTATCGCTTGAGGTCAGGAGTTCGAGACCAGCCTGGCCAACGTAGTGAAACCCCGTCCCTACTAAAAATAAAAAAATTAACCAGGTATGGTGGCACATGTCTATAATCCCAGCTACTTGGGAGGCAGACGTTGCAGTGAGCTGAGATCATGCCACTGCACTCCAGCCTGGGCAACAGAGCGAGACTCCTATCTCAAAAAAGAAAAGGGGGCAAAGGACATGAACAGACACTTCACAAAAGAAGAAAAACATGAAAAAAAGCTCAGTATCACTGATCATTAGAGAAATGCAAATCAAAACCACAGTGAGATACCATTTCACACCAGTCAGAATCGCAACAATTAAAAAAATTAAAAAATAACATGCTGGCTAGGTTACAGAGAAAAGGCAACCCTTATATGCTGTTGGTAGGAGTGTAAATTAGTTCAACCATTGTGGGAAGCAGTATGGTGATTTCTCAAAGAGCTAAAAGCAGAACTACCATTTCACCCAGCAATCCCATTACTGGGTATATACTCAGAGGAATATAAAGCATTTTACCATTGTGAACTCCAAAATCGACAGGTCTCAGTCAATTTAGGAAGGTGATTTTGCTAAAGTTGAGGATGCCTGCCTGTGACACAGCCTCAGGAGGTCTGAGCACAGCTTGGTTTATACATTTAGGGAGATATAAAACATCAGTCAGTATATATAAGATGAACATTGGTTTGATCCAGAAAGTGGGGACAACTCGAACAAAGGTGAGACAGCTCAGGGGGCTTCCAGGTCATAGGTAGATAAGAGACAAATGGTTGCGTTCTTCTTGAGTTTCTGATTAGCCTGTCTAAAGGAGGCATTCAAACATGCATTTACCTCAGTGAGCCAAAGGGATGACTTTAAATAGAACGGGAGGCAGTTTGCCCAAGCAGTTCCTGGCTTGAATTTTCCCTTTAGCTTAGCGATTTTGGGGCCCCAAGATTTATTTTCCTTTCACACCCTAAAGACACAGGCACATGAATGTTCATTGCCACATTGTTCACAGTAAAAAAGACATGGAGTCAACCTAAATGCCCATCAATGACAGAGTGGATAAAGAAAATGTTGTACACGTATACCATAGAATATTATGCAGCCATAAAGAGGAATGAGATCATGTCTTGCGGAAATGGAGCTCGTAAGCTCCATTAATCGAAGACTAATTGTGCTATTGTTTTCAGTGTCCTGCAGCATAAATTGCTTCACAGACTGATCCAACCAAAAGTATACTCTTTTGTGGACATAGTTTTCAAGGGCAGTGTTTGAGATCTGTTCTGACCCCAAAAGGGCCCCTGCCAGCTGTGTCTCAGTTTCTTTCCAGCATACTAGGAGATCTACAGTTTAGCGTTTATCACCAATGAATCTTTCAGTCTGCTTTTCACAACCACCACTATTCTGGAGAGCACCCTTCAGTTTGCACTGCAACCTCTACCTCCCGAGTAGCTGGGATTACATACTTAGTTGCAATGAAGTCAGTTCCTTTGGGTAAAGATTTGGAGCTCTATTTTATGGCCTGCTTCTCTGCCCACTCAATGTTGGAGCCAGGCTCCAGTGCTGGCAGCGGGGACCATGGATCATTCTCACTATGAGACATCCTGATTTAGGAGCTGAATATTCAGTGGAGCAAGAGGCAGCAGCCCTGGTTTCTTGGCTTGTCTCTCCTGTCATGGAACCCACACCCCAGGATCTTGGGCAAAAGCAGTCAGGACCCTAGTGTTCTCAGCAGTACCATGCCCAAGGCGGAGCTTCCATGCCACAAGTCGGGCTGGGGCTGAAGGAGGGAGGCTCCACCTCTCAGGCACACTTTCCCAGAACTTAGCCTCAGCTACAGGTAGCTGTGAGAAAGGGGAGAAATGCCTGTATGCTGCCCCTCTTGCTGGAGCCCTGTGATCTTGGCTGAAATTGGGGAGTGGAGTTTCTGTCATGCCAAGCTGTGAGGGGAAAGGAGGAAGAGGGCTCTGGTTCAAACACTATAGACTCTTCCTGTCCTCAATGAGCTTTAGTAGATTTTTTTGAGTAGTTGTTTCTTCGTTTGCTGTATACCCTTAAGGCCATTTCTAGAGACTTTAAATGGTTGGATTAAAAAAAAAATTTTTTTTTTAATAACTTTAACCTGTTTCACTGAGGAGTGGGTCTGAAGAGCTTCATACAACTGTCAGGTCAGGAGAGAGGAGGAAAAACAGGTTAGTCACCTCTTGGTTACTTTTTACCACCACGCTCCTCAATTTCCTCACTGGTAAAATGTAAACAACAGTATTCTTATAGGTTGTAAGGATTAAGTGAAATGACGTATATGAAAACTTCATGTTGCTAATCCAAAATAGGTAAAACAGTATGCAGGAGCAGGCTGATGTAAGCGCTAGCATTTCTCTTTTCCACACTGTTGTGCGTTCTAGTAATGGTAACACAAAGTTACTAGACCTCAGGAATTCTGGTGCTTATAAATTTTTATGACTAAGTTATTTATGGAACACATCATTTTAGTTGTGCTGGATGGTTTCACTTTTTGATTACTCTTACCTATTTTCATATAAACTTTTTAGGTGGTCTGTGGGCTAACACAGGTCAAACCTTTTCTTAGAACAACTTTTTTCTAGCTAACACTAATACCTCCCTTGTTCCAACTCCTGTAATACTTGTATTCGGTTGCGATAGCCTGGTTTTATTTTTTGTTTTTGTTTTTGAGTCACAGTTTTGCTGTCACCCAGGCTGGAGTGCAGTTGCATTATCATGGCTCACTGCAACCTCAAACTCCTGGGCTCAAGCAATCCTTCACCCTCAACTTCCTGTATAGCTGGGACTGTAGGCACACACATACCACACCCGGCTAATTTAATTTTTGGTAGAGACAAGGTCATTATGCTGCCCAGGCTTGTCTCGAACTCCTGGACTCAAGCGATCCTCCCATCTCAGCCTCCCAAAATGCTGGAATTGCAGGCATGAACGACCGTGCCTGGCCTGCTATAGCCTGTTTTAACTTTCAGTTGTTCTTCAATGGTTTCTTGCATAACAGTTTTGGTTCCCTGTCTAAATTGTAAATTCCTTTCAGGGAAGACCTGTACTCTCCATACTACCTGGAATACTTAAATACCTATTATTATTTTCTAAGGGCTATTTTAGCTTTCTAGAACTTTCAACCTTAAGACTAGTCATATTCAGCTGGGCGCGGTGGCTCATGCCTATAATCCCAGCACTTTGGGAGGCTGAGCTGGGCAGATTGCTTGAGCTCAAGAGCTTGAGACCAGCCTGGGCAACATAGTGAGACCTTGTTTCTACTAAAAATTTAAAAACTAGCCAGGTGTGTTGGCATGTGCCTGTAGTCCTAGCTACTTGGGGGATTGAGACGGGAGGGTCATTTGAGCCTGGGAGGTCAAGGCTGCAGTAAGCCATGACAGCGCCAGTGCACTCCAGCCTGGGTGACAGATCTAGACCCTATCTCCAAAAAAAAAAAAAGACTAGTCATTTTCTTTCCTGTTGAGGATGTTTATTTCTTTGAAGGAGGTTCAGTTTCTGCATGTGAAAAATGCCTGACCCTAGAAAATACCAGTAAGATACATAAGAGACTTTCAATAAAGTTTTGCCTCTGAGCTTAGGGCCCACTTTTCTATGTTATTTGCATTTTTCATCCTGTGCTTATATTATTTTTTTTAAAAAAACATAATATATGTACAAGGTACATAATTTAAAAGTTTAAAAAGAGCATGAAGTAAAAAGTCAGTTTCTTTTCCGTCCCTGGCTCCCAGTTACACAGTTCTCTCTCCAGTAGGCAGTCCTTGTTATCTGTCTGTTACATATTCATCAGAGGTATTCTGTGCTTATTCTACAAGGATATCCATATCTTTTCATATAGTTATTTATTACAAAAATGATAGCTTACTATTTACAATGTTCTAGCCTTTTTATTTTTATTTTTTGAGATGGAGTCTCGCTCTGTTGCCCAGGCTGGAGTGCAGTGGCGCAGTCTCAGCTCACTGCAACCTCCACTTCCCAGGTTCAAGCGATTTTCCTGCCTCAGCCTCCCCAGTAGCTGGGATTGCAGGTGTGAGCCACCACACCCAGCTAATTTTTGTATTTTTAGTAGAGACAGGGTTTTGCTATGTTGTCTGGTCTCAAACTCCTGACCTCAGGTGATCCTACCCCCTCGGCCTCCCAAAGTGCCAGGATTACAGGCATGAGCCATCACACCTGGCTTATACCTGCTTTGTTCGTTTATCAGTACCTTTTACTGTTTCTGCCTCATTATTTTAAAAGTACATGCTGTTTCAGTGCATTTTATACATGTATTTTAATGTATTTAACCTATTCTTTCACTGATGGAGAATTCATTGGCTATTTTCTTTTTTCCTGTTACATGCTAGTATGTGCAAATTAGCATTGGGTCCTGTGTTGAGAATTTTGAATTAAAATTTGTTTTTTTAAATTAAAATGAGCTGGTTCTCAAGAAATGTACAGTTTCTGAGTTCTTTTTTCTTTTTTTCTTTTAGCTCAAGTGTTTCTCCCACCTTGGCCTCCCAAGTAGCTGGTAGCTGGTACTATGGGTGTGCACCACCACATTTGGCTAATTTTTAAGTGTTTTGTGGCGACAGGGTCTTGCTGTGTCCAGGCTGGTCTCTCATTTTTGGGCTAAAGTGATTCTCCTGCCACAGCCTCCCAAAGTGCTGAGATGACAAGCATGAGCCACCATACACAGCCAAGAAATGTACAGTGTTTATCTAGAAGGTAAAATTAACACATGAAATTGTAGACAGAATAATTAAATGTTTAATTGGCTTTTTACCTTTTTTAAGGGTAAGTATACAGAATAATTTATACAGAATTGTTACATCCAGTAGTGCTTCACTTTTTAAAAGTGCTCTTGGAGAGATTTCTGACAAGGAGAAACTAGGTATGGGAGTGATCAGAGATGTCCACAGGACAAAGCAATGTGTATGATCTTTGTTTATATTTCTGTCTTTGATTTTTGTCCCAACTTTGTCATTTTCTACTTACAAAATTATCCAGATTCCTACCAGGTACCTTTTAGAAAGATAAGTTGGTAAGTTTGGGGCAGAGTGACCTATGGTGAGAAGCATGGAGATATAGTGAATTATTGATGTATATCACTTACCATATGCAATAATTTATTCCTTTTTCTAATTAATATTAATTGACTACATGACGTGTGCTGGAGGAAAAGTGGTGAACACAAAAGTGTTTTTCCTGGTGGAATGTATATCCTTTTAGGAGAGGAGACAATAAATATAAAAGTAAAACAGTATGTTAAGTATTGTGAAAATTGTCCAAAGATAGCTCCCTAGTGCACTATGCTTCCCAGTACTCACATCTTTCTGTTGTCCTCATCCACAGTTAAAATGTGGGCTGGTTCTGTGTAATCAGTAGGACATGGTGGAAGTGAAATTTTCTTGTCTTCGATTTTTTTGGAACGGCTCTGAGGGACACCAGCATCTGTATAAGAGGTCTAGCTACTGTGAAACCTCAAACTATTTCTGTGGGAAGGCTGCATGGTAACACACAGATTCCTGGCTACACTTAAGCTGTTTAAGCCATCCCAGCTAAGGCACCAGACTTGTGATTAAAGAGGCCATCTTGTATATCTAGTTGAGTCAAGCCTTCAGATGACTCCAGTCCCAGCAGCCATTTGACTGTAACCACATGAGAGACTCCATGCAAGACCACTCAGCTGAAGGCAGGCAACCCATAGAATTGTGAAAGATAGCAGTAGATTATTATTTTAAGCCGCTAAATTTTGGGATGCTTTGTTACTCACCAATAGATAATCAGAACAAATGGTGATTTGTATTGCAAAGAAAAATTGGGGAAAAAAGGTTGGGGAGAAAGATTCTAGTTTAAATTGGGTGGTCAAGGAAAGCTTTACTGAGAAGATGTTTAAAAAGCATGACGGGACCAGGTGCAGTAGCTCACACCTGTAATCCCAGCGCTTTGGGAGGCCGAGGTAGGCGGATCAGTTGAGGCTGGGAGTTTGAGACCAGCCTGGCCGACATGACAGAACCCTGTCTCTACTAAAAATACAAAAATTAGCTGGCCGTGGTGGTGCACACCTGTAATCCCAGCTACTTGGAAAGCTGAGGCACAAGAATTGTTTGAACCTGGGAGGTGGAGGTTGCAGTGAGCCAAGATTGCACCGCTGCACTACAGTGTGGGTGACAGAGCAAGATTCTGCCTCAAAAAAGAAAAGAAAAAGCATGACGGACATACTTGAGTAAGTAATGTTGATAGCTGGGAAAGAACATTTCAGTCAGAAGGAACAGCAAGTACAAAGGCTCTGTGGCTAGAGCAGCCTGAGGTTTTCGAGAAACAATCAGGAAGGCAGGTATGGATGGAATATAGAAAAGAAGAAGATGAGTGGGAACTGAGGTTAGGTTTTCAAGAAACAATCAGGAAGGCAGGTATGAATGGAGCATAGAAAAGAGGAAGATGAGTGGGAACTGAGGTTAGACATAGGGGTTGGGAATAGGTGTAAATTATGTATGGCAGTAATGTTCATCTTTATGAGGTGTAACACTTTTGTAAAAAAAAACAAATATATCAGTAACTCTTATTTCCCAAATATAGATAATATGCATAATGAAATATAGGTAATATAAACTTTTTGTACACTTAATTTGAAAAATATAGTGCTTCCAACGTAATATAAAAAAGAAAAGTAATTAGTGTGTTTTATTATATAAATACTGTGGTCTAGAAGAATATAAGTAGCCTTTATATGGAGATATAAAGAACTGCTGACTTTAACAGCTATAAATTAGGACTTACACAGGTGTGTTATATTGGTGACTCACATATCATAAATAGTTTGCTATTTGTGATGAGAATTTGTGAACTGGTTACTCATTCTTGATAGAGTTCCACATCTAAGTATTAGCTTTCCCTTGATTTACATGGAAGGTGCATTCTGGAAAATTCAGAGCGTATTAAAATAATACAATTTACCTAATTCACTAACATGAATGTTCCATGGTATATTTGAAACCTGGGGTTAATACCCACTAAATTTCAGTAGCTCTCCCCAGTTAGGACAACCAGAAACATTCCCTCTAGGAACCTCAGGTAAAGGACTTCTTAAGCCATTATGAGAATGTTGGCTGTGAGTCTTTGGAGAGTTCTAAGCAAAAGGGTAACAAATCACTTGTACTTCAATGAGATCATTCTGGCTGCTATATGGAGATTCAATTGGGGAGAGGTGCAGAAGAAGAGAAACCAGTTAAAAGTCTAATGCTGGCCGGGCACAGTGGCTCACACCTGTAATCCCAGCACTTTGGGAGGCTGAGGTGGGCGGATCACGAGGTCAGGAGATCCAAGACCATCCGGGCCAACATGGTGAAACCCTGTCTACTAAAAATACAAAAAAAATCAGCTGAGCGTGGCGGCGCACGCCTGTAGTCCCAGCTACTTGGGAGGCTGAGGCAGGAGAATTGCTTTAACCCAGGAGGTGGAGATTCCAGTGAGCTGAGATTGCACCACTGTACTTCAGCCTGGGCGACAGTGCGAGACTCCGTCCCAAAAGAAAAAAAAAGTCTAATGCTGTATTTTAGGTGAGCAGATAGTGATTTACACAGGAGTTGAAGTTGTAGATCCTGAAATGTGTTTGGATTTTGGATATATTTGGAAAGTATTTTATGCATCTTGGATCTTGGTACCAGGGTCCATTTTTTTTGTTTTTATTATATCTATTCCTGCTGTGTGTTTTCCCAGAAGTAGTTATGTTGAATAGTTCACCTCTGCTAGACTTTTGAACTTCTAATATGGAGAGAATTTTTTTTTTCTACAAATGGTTATTTCCATTGCTAATTAAAAGTAGAAAAGTAGAGTTTCCTCTTTTTTTAAAAAAAAAAAAACATGAACTTTCATGTTGCTAGTCTGGACATTGGAATGCAATTAAGTAATCATAAGTGAAAAGAAAATGTCAGCTTCATAAACACTGAAAAGCTTTTTGCGTTTATACTCTTTAGGGCCTTTATACTCTTTAGGGCCAATACCGTCTAATTATTTGGGGAAATTAGTTTTTGTTGGAAATTAAACATTTATTTTATGCATGCCATCTTTGAAGGAAGCATTCCATGGCATTGTTGACTTCAACAGACATTTTGATCTCAAAAAATGATGCAAATCTCTTTTGGATAGCATCAAAATCATGACTTTTATATCAGTATGCCTTATAATGGCTTATTCTTTGTTTTTTTTGAGACAGAGTCTTGCTCTGTTGCCCAGGCTAGAGTGTGATGGCGCCATCTTGGCTTACTGCAACCTCTGCCTCCTGGGTTCAAGCAATTCTTGGGCCTCAGCCTCCTGAGTAGCTGGGATTATAGGCACCCACCACCACGCCCGGCTAACTTATTCTTCATTACCACAGCCAGAGGTGAAAGACAGCCAAGCCCTTCTGTTTCACTTATCAGTAACTTACTTTCCTCCTTGCAGCAACTGCAAGAAAGCATATTTTGGGGGGTTTTTTGTTTTGAGACAAGGCCTTGCTCTGTCGCCCCGTTTGGAGTGCAGTGATACAATCATACCTGTCTGCAGCCTTGACTTCCTGAGCTCAAGTGATCCACCCACTCCAGCCTCCAGAGTCACTAAAACTACAGGTGCGCACCACCACACCCAGCTAATTTTTAAAGTAGTCTCAGGGTCTCACTGTGTTACTCAGGCTGATCTTGAACTCCTGGTCTCAAGCAGTCCTCCCGCCTCCAATCCCCAAAGTACTGGGATTTGTACGTATTTATTGAGTACCTGCTGTGTTTAGTGGTAGTCAAGTCCTTTGTGTAGATAAGTGGTTTGGAGACTTACCTCTAGAGCATAGATTTCACAGAAGGGGCTGAAAAATCGATGAGGAAATAGTTAATGGACTAGGACCATATCTTACCGTATTCATCTTTAAAACCCCAGTCTGACGGTGAGTAAGCCAAAATTAATATTTTTCCTAAATGTGACTCCTCCACATTTAGGAGTAAGTTTGCTTTTTTGCAGTTTTACATTGCGTTTCTCTCCTGAAAAAGAAAAATAAGGCAACATTGTATATTCACTTTCTGTTTTGCAACCTTAGCCTCTAATATTAAAGACTCCAGGCTTCTTTTCTTGATTCTTTCTCTCTTTCTCAGACTGCTCAGCAGGAAAGCAGACTGTTTACAAACAGTCTGAGTTAATAACTTCCTTTCTTGCTGATCAAATAGTTGCTAAAATGAAACCTTTCTCAGGGCTGAGTGGGTGTTCTAGTTAGTGGGTGTTCTGGAATGTAAATGAACCCTTATTTTAAGAAAGATTATTTTTATACTAGCAGTTCTGTGTACACCAAGATACACATTTGTAGCAAGTAGAAAGTATGGAAACATAAACTGGACTTATTAGAAATTGTTAGATCAGTGAAAGACCTACATATATAGCTTGTTAACAGGAAAGTCCTGAAACTAGCATAACCGGCAAAGTAGAATGCAGTTTATTGAGCCTGTTTCCTTTGGGTTTAGTTTTTACGAATGAGATGGAGTCTGATGGCATGCAGAACAATTTCTACAGCAATGATGGCAACTGCATTTGAGATACAGCTTGATAGGGTTCATAAAACTACCAGCCCACAAATTTTTGACTGTATGACAGATTTAGTTCCTATGATTGATTGGTTGGTTTGTTGATTGATTTTAGAAGTAGAGTCTTACTCTCACCTAGGCTGGAGTGCAGTGATATGATTATAACTCATTGACCTCAAACCCTTGGACTCAAGTGATCCTCCTGCCTCAGCCTCCCAAGTAGCTGTGATTATAGGAACCCTCTGCCACACCTTGCTTATTTTATTTTATATGGTCAGAATTTCATACTTGGGAGAGACTAATATTAAACGCATTTTAATCCAAAGCTTTATTTCAACACTACAGGATAAAAAAGTAGGAGAGCTGGGCACAGTGATATGTACCTGTAGTTCTGTTGGAAGGCAGAGGTGAGAGGATCACTTGAGCCCAGGAGTTCAAGACCAGCCTGGGCAACATAGCAAGACCTCATCTCCAAAAAAAAAACAAAAAACAAAAAATAAGAATGACATGACTTACTGGAAAGATGATTGTACTGGAAGCTGAGAAACTTGTATTCTACAACTCATCTTACCAATAAGTAGTTGTATATGACATTTATCCTAACATTTGACATTTAACACTTTTAAGCTTTAGCATCTTTTGCAAGAAGGAATTTGAATTAAAGTGTCTTGTTTTGTTTCGAGATGGAGTTTCACTCTTGTCACCCAGGCTGGAGTACAGTGGCACGATCTCAGCTCACTGCAACCTCTGCTTCCTGAGTTCAAGCGATTCTCCTGGCTCAGCCTCCCAAGTAGCTAGGACTACAGGCACACGCAACCACGCCCAGCTAATTTTTGTATTTTTAGTAGAAACAGGGTGTCACCATGTTGACCAGGCTGGTCTTGAACTCCTGACCTCGAGTGATCCGCCCTCCTCAGCCTCCCAAAGTGCTAGGATTACAGGTGTGAGCTACCTGAAATAAGTTTTATCTAAGTTAGATCTTTTTTATCATTTACTGTCTGCATCATAAAACAGGATATTCAGTGATTATGTGGAGCTTACAGATGGTGGGTACTCTTCCTTTCCTTCATGATCTACAAAGGAAATTGCAGATTGAAGTAAATAGGACAATAGGATGCCATTATGATTTTAAACCTTTTAGATTTCTGTATCACGGTTCATCTTTATGTTTTCTCTTCCCAACTTTTTGTCTCTGGGATTATGAGTAAATAGAACTGGGTAAAAGGTGGGGGTCTGGTAACAAAGTAGAAAATGGAAAAAGTAAAAGGAAATAAAAATAGATTGGGTGCTTCAATGATTGTGGAGGTCAAATAAGTTTTCCATTGTTGATTATATTCCTTTCCACTGTTCAGCTAACTGCTGTTTATTCTCCCTCCTTGCTATATATTTTACATGGAGACAGAGTCAGACTTGTGTGGGCTTTTCTGTTTAATTCTCCTGAGACTGTGAAACTGCTCAGCTAAATTTGTTCTGCTGTGAGAACAAATAACTGGAGGGCAATTCAAAATATTTGTTTAATATTTTCTTGGAAATCCTCAAAGAAACAGGGAGGATTTTAGATCCTTGTGATATGAAATTCACTGGGATACACACATTAAAAAAATTTGTTTTGATAGCTCTTGGTTTCCCCTTTCTTGGCTCTGCTATTTACTTCCAATGGCAAAATAACCTAGCAAAAACTTTTTGTTGTACATAATAGAGAAAGGCTAGGTTAAGTTGTATTGCACTAACATAAGTTTTATATGATCAGGGAAAGGTTAGTTGATCATAGACTAGTAGGATGGGAGGGACTAATCATCCATTATATTGATTTTCAAAGTTTTACTCTAAAGTGTTTTTCAAACAAAATCTTATACCGATACCCAATATAGAAGATAGATAAAAGTAATGACTTTGTTTATCAGGTAGCTCAAATCTATTTGGTCTTGTTGATACACTATATGAATGCCTTAGAACATTGGGAACTTGGGAGATTGCAGGTGAAGTCGTAGTTATGCAGGACTTTGTACATATCGCAGGATGTGTTTGACTTCTGCCCACTAAATGCTTTTACAAATTACTGAATTATTTTCTAGGGAACACTGTCATCATCAGTGAGAAGCACTAATCTATAATCTCTCCCCTGGTGATTTTATTCGGGTTTCAAGGCCTTATGTAGCATACCATCTACATACTGACTGCCAAACTGTTTATCTCCAGTCCCAGCTTCTGTTTCTGAGCTCCAGATTTATAGAAGCATCTATTTGACATTTCTCCTTTGATGTCTAATATGCATTCAAACATAGTATGTATTAAATAAAACTCTTGATTTCTTCCCTCCAAAGCCTCTTCCTCTTCTTTTTTATCTCAGTAAAAATTACCGTCTACTCATTTGCTTAAATAAAAAATCTAGATGTCAGACATAACTCATACTTCCTCTGCCTGTCTCCCCCAACCTCACATCTAATTTATCAGCACATTTTGTTGACCCATCTTTAACATAAATCCTCAACCTCTCCATTTCTCTGTTTCCAGTGTTACCAGTACTCTTGTTTTCTGATTGGTGCCCCTACTTC
>CAUYLG010029645.1:0-36957 GCA_963573385.1 Cacajao melanocephalus | reverse complement strand
TTCCGTCTAAATAAACCCACAAACAACCCTTAACCGTTCCATTAAAAATTTGTTTTTTTGCTGTTTTTGTTTTTTTTTTTTTTTTTTTTTTTTGGTGATTTCTCTGTTTAAAGTGGCCCCTGAGCATAGTACTGAAGTGCTGCCTTGTGCTCCTAGGAGCAGGAAGGCTGGGATGTGCCTTACATGGAAACTATGTGTTAGGTAAACATGCCGGCATGAACCATAGCAATACTGGCCACAAGTTTAATATTAATGAATCAACAATAAATATTAATGTATCTCTTTTTTTTTCTTTCTTTTTTTTTTTTTTTGAGAGAGAATCTCACTCTGTGGCCCAGGCTGGAGCAATCTTGGCTCACCGCAACTTCCACCTCCTGGGTTCAAGTGATTCTCCTGCCTCAGCCTCCCGAGTGGCTGGGATTACAGGTGCACATCACCATGCCCTGCTAAGTTTTTATATTTTGCTAGAGACAGGGTTTCACCATGTAGGCCTCAGCATGGTCTCGAACTCCTGAGCTTGGGCAATCTGCCAGCCTCGGCCTCCCAAAGTGTTAGAATTACAGGCGTAAACCACAATGCCCACCCTAAATAACGTATCTTTAAACAGAAACACACATACAACAAGGTTATATACTGACCAATTGATGAATAAGTTGGGACCAGAGATTCACAGCAACCAAAACCTGTATTTATTTTCCCTAAGAGCAATGGGTCAGTTCTGATTAATTCAAACTTTGCAGTGATTTTACAGAACTTAATGACCAAGAGGCTGCCTGTGGTGCCTCACACCTGTAATGCCAGCACTCTGGCAGGCCAAGGCAGGCGGATCACCTGAGGTCAGGAGTTGGAGACCAGCCTGGCCAACATGGTGAAATCCCATCTCTCCAAAACTATACAAAAAAAATTACCCAGGCCTGGTGGTGGGTGCCTGTAGTCGCACCTACTTGGTAGGCTGGGGCACAAAAATTGCTTGAACCCAGGAGGCGGAGGTTGCTGTGAGCTGAGATCGTGCCACTGCACTCCAGCCTAGGTGATATAGCAAGACTCTGTCTCAAAAAAATAAATAAATAAAAGAGCTTAATGACAGAACGAAAAGAATCTCCAATATATGATAAATAGCAGCTGGATGAACAAATGACTGGCATTGAGTGGATGGGAGGACAAGCTCAGAGTGAGTGAGAAAAACGAGCCCGTGGCCTCATCTCCCTGTCCTCTCCCCACTCAGGGATCAGAGTCACCAAGGTGGACTGGCAGCGGTTGAGGAATGGCGCTGCCCACCACACCCAGGAGTACCCCTGCCCTGAGCTGGTGGTTCGCAGGGGCCAGTCGTTCAGTCTCACACTGGAGCTGAGCAGAGACCTGGACTGCGAGGAGACCCTAATCTTCAAGGTGGAGACAGGTAACTGGGCTCGCTAGCGCCCCCTGCTGTTCTGCAGCTGGAGGGACCTGTCTTACGACCCAATAACCTGAGACCTTGCCCTCAGCAGCTCAGGCTCTGGGGGAAGCCAGTCCCTGTAGGTAGACGGCGCTTTGAACCCTGGAGACTTCTGGTGGCAGCTTTCTGGGGGTGGTTGGGAGGTGCTGCCAGCAGACAGTGGGATGGATGGGATGACCTCTCTGGAATCCTCTGTGTACCAGACACCCAGGGCTCTGGAAGGGTATGAAAAATCATCAAGCACTTTGAAGCCCAAGCTTTTCTTTCCTTTCCTGGCCTGCCACAGGCAGATTTGGTTTCAAAGGATGCTGTCACTTTCTCCTTGGCCTGGAAGTGGCTGGCGTGTCGGGACGGCTGAGATGGGACCCCGCTCTGCTACTGGTCTTCTTGCTCTTGGTCAGGTCTTTCTCCCAAAGCCTCCCAGTTCAGAGGGTAAAGGTCGGGCTTCCAGGCCTGCAGCTTTTTTCACTTCTCTAAAGCTGGGTTTCCCAGGGGCAGGGTCTCCTGAGTCCCCCTTCTCTTCCCCAGGACCCCGAGCTTCCGAGGCCCTCCACACCAAAGCTGTGTTCCAGACATCGGAGTTGGATGGGGGTGAGGGCTGGACAGCAGCAAAGGAGGCTCAGATGGAGAACACTCTGACCGTCAGTCTCACCAGCCCTCCCAATGCTGTCATTGGCCGCTACCTGCTGAGCATCAGGCTTTCCTCTCACCGCAAACACAGCAACCGGAGACTGGGGGAGTTTGTTCTCCTTTTCAACCCGTGGTGCACAGGTAAGAGTGGCTAAGTCCAAGGTAGAGGTTTTTCCAAAAGACATCCTCAGAGGAGGGCCTGCCCTTGGAGGGGGCCTGGGAGGTGGGTTAAAGGACAGGAAGCTGAATGCCAAGAGCTGGGCGAGAACTTGGCAGAGGCAGAGGTGGGCAATGGTCAGAGAAACCTACAAGCTAGTGCTTCAAAGCCTGTGCTGGAGGAGCCAGTGAGCAGGAGAGGCCCAGGGGTGCGTAAGAGCCAGGACTTGGGAATCAGACTGCCTTGGTTTAGTCCCAGCTCTGCTAAGCTGCTCCCTCTACCAATTTCCTCATCTGTAATATGAGAAAAATCACAGTGCCTACCTCTTAGGACTATGGTGAAAATCCATAGAGCTAACCCTTGTAACAATGGAGCTACATCATAAGACCTTAGTAAGTAGTGGCCAGGATCAGTATTCTTATTAATATTTAAGAAATATGGGGTTACTATTAACATCAAGGAGGACCACCCAAAAGTGTGAGGACCCCTAAAATTCCTCAGTCTTGGGCTGTGTTGGGATTGGTCCCTGCTTGGAGAAAGACTTGCCAGGAGGGATGGGTTTTGGCAGGGAGGCAGCAGAGGAGTTTGCCAGCCCCCTCTCGCCCTCTTCTGCCCCAATCAGTCTCCGGGCACTGTCCTGCTGCTGAGCCCTGATGCAGCCCCTTCCCCAGGTGGGCAAGGCCAGAGCCCCAGCCCACACCGGGCCTGATGACTGCTTTTCAGAGGACGATGTGTTTCTGGCCTCAGAGGAAGAGAGGCAGGAGTACGTGCTCAATGACAGTGGCATCATCTTCCGAGGCGTGGAGAAGCACATCCGAGCCCAGGGCTGGAACTACGGGCAGGTCTCCAGGGGCACAGGCCAGACAGGGACGCGGGCTGGGGCATGGGGAAGTCGGTGGGAGTGGAGTCCTTCTGTCTGCACACTCTTCTCAGGAGGGACAAGGGGGGCTCACTCTTAGAGAAAATCCACTCGTTCATTCATTCCTGTACTATTCAATGGGCCAGGGGCTGCACTAGGTCCTGGGGAAGGGGAGGTGCTTTGGACACAGTTTGGACACAGAACAGGTCAGTATTGTTGTGGAAAAATAAGTAACTCTGATCGGTGGTTTTCAAACGAACATACCTCAGAATCCCAGGAGGGATGGAGTGCTGGACGCCACCCCAGAGCTGCCAACTGAGTAGGTCTTGGGCAAGGCCTGAGAATGTGCATTTCTAACCAGTTCCCAGGTGATGCTGATGCTGCTGGCCTGGGACCACGCTTTGAGAGCCACTGGCTTAGATAAGCAGTTCCAATGCCAGATGCAATAGAGGAAGGAAAAAGTCAGAATGATAGGGATGGAAGCAAAGGCAGTCCAGAAGAGGGTGAAAGGAACCTCTACCTCGGCCACTGTGGAGGTTCGCGTGATATTGGGGTTGGGTCTCCACAGTGAGGCCGGATCTGCCCAGGCAGGGGGAAGAGCAGCAGAGCCGCACGGAGGTGGGAAGTAGGGGGTCCTGAGTCTGCTAGAGGAGTTCTGTCTGCCCCAGCTCCAGGTGCCCAGCCAGATGAAGACTGAACTTGACTGTCAGGCTGAGGAGTCGCGCACTGCCCTGCAGGCCAGGGGTTTAAAGCACTTGGGGTTCGGGTGCTAGGCAGGGAAGATATAGTGAAGAGTTTAGAGTCCGTCTAAAGGGTAGCCACTACTCAGCACCCACTTTTTGTTGCCAGACCTTCCAAATTATCAGAGACCAGAAACCTAAATGTGTATGCAAAAATCTCCTGGCTTTTAAATGTTAAGTAATTCAGATGTGTTTGAAAACATCATGTAAACCAAAGGAGCGTATCAGTGAGGTAGACGTCGCTCAAGAGCCACCGATTTTAGCCCAGACTTTACTGTGGGTAGTGGGAGCCAGGGGAGGTTGCTGAGCTTCTGATTCCCGAGGTGACTCTTTGAGGAAGGGCTTCTGAGCCTAGGGGGTGCTCTGTGATGTCCCTGGTGGTTGGAGGAGGAAGCAAACTGCCCTGCACAGATGGGGTGACTGACTGGGTGAGGGCTGTGGGTGGGCCTGGAATGTGGGTGACTCTAAGCACAGCGTCTCTGGGGAGCAGTTTGAGGAGGACATCCTGAACATCTGCCTCTCCATCCTGGATCGAAGCCCCAGTTACAAAGACAACCCAGCCACAGATGTGTCCTGCCGCCATGATCCCATCTATGTCACCAGGGTCATCAGCGCCATGGTGAGAAACCCCTCCACCCCTGCATGTACTTCCTCAAGGATCCCCCAGCCAACTCCAGGGGATTCGGGTGCTGGGCAGGGAAGATATAGTGAAGAGTTTAGAGTCCATCAACCCTGTAATTCTTCCCATCACCCCAGGTTTTAATTTGCTGTTGTTGCATAGCAAACCACCCCAAAACTCAGCTCAGTGGTGTAAAACAACCCTTTATTATGCTTACCGTTTTCTAGATTAGGAATTTGGGCAGGGCACCATGAGAATGGTTTGTCTCTGCTCCAAGATGCTTCTCCTGGGGGTGTCTGAATGGCTGCATATGTCTGGGATGGTTTGACAGGACCTCTGTCTGGGGCTTTGGTTCTGGTAGTTGGCAGTTCCTAGGTTCCTGTCCATGTCATGTCTCCTGGAACTGGAATGTCCAGAATGGCTTCCCCATCCTCACGTCAGGCCCTGGACTGGGGTGGCTGGAGCAGCTGGGACCCACCGGTCATCACTCTTTCCATTCTTTCCATGTGGCTAGCTTGGGCTTCCTCACAGTATGGCAGTCTCATGTATAGCAGTGGCTCCTGTATCCCCACCTCTCTGCCCCAAGCAATTCTTCCAAGAAAGAGGAAGTGGAAGCTCCCAGTCTTACAAGGCCTAGGCCCGGAAACTGGAACAGCATCACTTCAAATTATCAGATTATCATAGTCAGTGGTCAAAGCAGTCAGATCCCAGCCCAGACTCAAGAGGAGGGAACAGAAACCAACCTCTCCATGGGAGGCATGACCATTTTTAAGTTATCACAAGCCTCAGGCCATGGTACTTCCTCCCAAAAGGTGTCTGGAGGACCCACCAGCTCCCTCTACCATATGCAGGTGTTAAGGTCTGTGGGTGGGTATTTGAGATTCCAAAATTGCACAAAGCTATATTTCTCCGATTTGATACTCTCAATTCCTCAAGACCTCAGAGAGCAGTTGGAGCACAGAGAATTAACATGTGACAATCCCAGACAGCAGAGCATCACAGCCCTGAGGACAGTGAAAGTCCTGAAATCCAGGCTCCCAAGTCGAAGTCCTAGACTCACAGATCACCACTTGGACTAACTTGCTGTGTGATTTGGGCAGGTCCCTGAATGCTTCTGAAGCTGAGTTTTCTCATCTGAAAAAAAACGAGAATAATGGAACCTACATTGTAAACTTCAACAGGTTAATCGAGTGTGCACAAAATTCTTGGCATAGCATCTGGCACACGATAAGCATTTAATAAATGTTAGCTGTCCCTATAATTATTATGCCAACAGTTCCCCAAAACAGATCATTTAATGTAGGAAATGCTCTAAAGTTGTAATTATTTTTATGACACAGTATCCAAATGGAAGATAATTGAAAATGACAAGTGCTACCAAGAAGTAGGTATTTTAAGACAACAGACACCCCCAATTTTCAGACAGTTAAAAAACAAGAGTGACCCAGATTGAGCTGGTGGTCCAAAGTTGGAGAGGATTTCACCACGATGCAGTTCCTGAAGTGGGAAGCCCTGCTTGGTGGTGGACCCGTGCCCTCCTCTGCCCAGGTGAACAGCAACAATGACCAAGGTGTGATGCAAGGACAGTGGCAGAGCAGGTACGGCGGTGGCACCAGCCCACTGCACTGGCGCGGCAGTGTGGCCATTCTGCAGAAGTGGTTCAAGGGCAGGCACAAGCCAGTCAAGTACGGCCAGTGCTGGGTCTTCGCCGGAGTCATGTGCACAGGTACCCTGGGAGAGAAGGGCCCCTCCCCTAGCCTCCTCTATCTAAATGTATTTACATATATTTGCATATGCTGCAATCCATCTTCATTGACAGGGAGATCAAAGTCTGGCTAATGAAGAGAGAAACCAGAGAATGTATTTCCATGACATCTGATCTTTTATTTTAAAGGAGTCCTACCTCCCTCTGTCTCTCATTCATTAAATGCCTCTGGCAAGCCCTGTGGCCCCCTTGGCCTCCAGTCCCCTCAGGAAGATGAGTGGACTCTATTAACTGGCTTCCAAGGTCCTGCCAGCCTCAGAGCATGTCTACTGACATGGATGGCAGCAGCATCTCCCGAAATCCTTGAGACAATGTGCAGGAGATGGTGGCATTTCTGAGAGTGGAAATGGGAGTCTCAGCCCCACAACCTGCCAAAGTAGACAGACAAACAAAGATGGGGTAGCAGAGGACTTTGACTGCAAATGAGCCAGGGCACCTGCTGTGGAAGCCAGGCCCCTCTCTCAGGGGCTGAGGTCCTGCCTGCTCTTAGCCTCCCAGCCTCTGCTCTGCAGTCCTCAGGTGCTTGGGGATAGCCACACGGGTCGTGTCCAACTTCAACTCAGCCCACGACACAGACCAGAACCTGAGTGTCGACAAATACGTGGACTTCTTCGGACGGACCCTGGAGGACCTGACAGAAGACAGCATGTGGTGGGTCCCGCCCCCAGCCCAAGCCCCAGGCTCCCAAAGCCCAGCAGGTGGAGCAAGGCATCTGCTCTCCTGAGTCTAAACTGACTCTGGAGGGAGTGAGAGGCGCCCTGCGAATAGGGTGGTCCCTCTTTCGAGATGTAGGGTCTGAGGTCAGGAGATGTAGACTTAGAGGGCAGGAGGGGCCTCAAGATTTGATTGCCTTGAACGCCTGGTTCTACTCTCTCTGGGAATCTGTGGCTTCCTGGAGTAGGCGGGGATCTCCATCTGCACAGGTACCTCTGGATCAGGCTCCTGCTTCCGTATCAGCTGCGGTTCTCCGTGCTGTGTGTCTCAGGTGGGAAACAGCTTCCTTCCTCAGTTAAAACAAAATTCGTCACATAAAGCTTTAAAAAATTCATTCTAGGCTAGGTGTGGTGGCTCACGCCTGTAATCCCAGCACTTTGGAAGGTCAAGGTGGGCAAATCACCTGATGTCAGGAGTTCGAGACCAGCCTGGCCAACATGGCAAAACCCCATCTCTATTAAAAATACAAAAATTAGCCAGGTGTGGTGGCACATGCCTGTAATCTCAGCTATTTGGGAGGCTGAGGCAGGAGAATTGCTTGATCCCAGGAGGCGGAGGTTGCAGTGAGCTGAGATCACGCCATTGCACTCCATCCTGGTCAACATAGTGAAACCCCGTTCCTACTAAAAATACAAAAATTAGCCAGGCGAGGTGGTGGGCGCCTGTAATCCCAGCTACTCAGGAGGCTGAGGCAGGAGAATTGCTTGAACTTCGGAGGCGGAGATTGCTGTGAGCCAAGATCATGCCAGTGCACTCCAGCCTGGGTGACAGAGTGAGACTCTGTCTCAAAAAAAAAAAAAAAAAAAAAAATTCTAATATAATTTTCTAAAATAGGAAATACGTTAATGTGACTTAATATTCAAAAGGTACAAAATGGGTTGCAGTGACATCTCCCTCCCTCCCAGGTCCCCAGCCCCCCCATCCTCCTCCTGGAGGCAACACTATCACTGTCTCCTATGTCTCCTGTCAGAGAGACGCTCTGCAGGCAAGAACATTCAGGCCAGGCGTGGTGGCTCACGCTTGTAATCCCAGCACGTTGGGAGGCCAAGGCGGGCAAATCACAAGGTCAAGAGATTGAGACCAGCCTGGCCAACATGATGAAATCCCATCTCTACTAAAAATACAAAAAAAAAAAAAAAATTAGCCGGGTGTGGTGGCACACGCCTATAATCCCAGCAACTGGGGAGACTGAGACACGAGAATCTCCTGAACCTGGGTGGTGGAGGTTACAGTGAGCCAAGACTGCGCCTTTGCACTCCAGCCTAAGTGACAGAGCAAGACTGTCTTGAAAAAATAAATAAATAAAAACAAAGATTAGGAGAGATGGTGAAGAGAACACAACACAGAGACACAGAGAGCCTTGTATCCTTGTTTCCCAGAGGTGCATGCCAGTAGCCCTTCCTGAGCTCGCTTCCAGTTCAGACCATCTCTCTGCAACCTTTTACCTCCCCTCTTTTTTGGTTCTCTTCATTCCCTCACCCTGGAAGCACAAAATAGTCACATTCTTCTCTCTTCTTCATTCAGAAAGCACAGAGACTTCATTTTGATGTTGGGGACTCTGTCACCACCCAGGTTGTCAGAGTCCCACCTTTAATCCCCAAATGCTAATCAAGAGACTTTTCCCAACAAAGACAGTTACCTGCGAAAATGGAGTTCTGAGGCCCGCTGTAGAGATGCCAAGTCAGGCAAACCAGGAATCAGGTTTCTCTCTGCTGCTTTCTTTCTGCAAGACCCTGAGCATGTGATGTCACATTTCCTACTCATATTCTCAGCTTTAACACAGGGAAATAAAAATAAGGCTGGAATTCCTTACCAGGGCCTACAGAGCTTTGCACAATTGGAACCATACCTATCCCCTCTGCTGGCCACATCCCAGAGACACTTATATACTTTCTGCTCCTTGGACACACCAGGCTTTTTCTTATCTCAGGACCTCTGCACATGCTGTTCCTTCTGCCTGGAATATTGTTCCGTTCACTTTTCCTATAGCTTATTCTTTCTTATTTAAGGCTCACCTTCAATGTCATTTACCTAGAGTACGTCTATAGGGGTTGTTCTCCAGCTCCAGCCGCTCTTTTTCTTCATGGCATTCATTGCTGGCTTGCATGTGTTTGATTTATCTGCTGACTTAGCTTTGCCTGTCTCCTTTGTTAGAATGTAAGCAGCATTAGAGTAAGGATCTTCTGTCTTAGTTGCAGTACCTTGAATAACAGGTTCTTGATAAATATACCCACACATCTATATACACACATACACATATATACAAACATATATGAATGCTGCGTGCTCATTAGTGTGGTTGAATGAATGATTCACGAGATGTGGCGGCAGTTCTCCTGAAGATTAGGGGGCCCAGGGCCTGCCTCTCAGTAGGATCTTCCCTTTCTATGACCTCACTCAAGGCCGCTTCACCCATCCTCTCTCTGTGGCAGGAATTTCCATGTCTGGAATGAGAGCTGGTTTGCCCGGCAGGACCTGGGCCCCTCTTACAATGGCTGGCAGGTTCTGGACGCCACCCCTCAGGAGGAGAGTGAAGGTACACTCAACTGGGTGGGGTATGTTCCAGACCCCTGCTTTTCCTTACCCATGCTGCTCACGCCCACCCCTCCTGCCCAGGTGTGTTCCGGTGCGGCCCAGCCTCAGTCACCGCCATCCGCGAGGGCGATGTACACCTGGCCCACGATGGCCCCTTCGTGTTTGCGGAGGTCAATGCCGACTACATCACCTGGCTGTGGCATGAGGATGAGAGCCGGGAGCGTGTGTACTCGGACACGAAGAAGATTGGAAGATGCATCAGCACCAAGGCGGTAGGCAGCGACTCCCGCGTGGACATCACTGGCCTCTACAAGTATCCAGAAGGTAAGGGCCACATGGCAGCCTTTGTTACCTTCCCCAGGATGGCCCAGCTGCTGCAGAGAGCCCACTGCGGGTGGCCTGGGGTCAGGCCCCGCCCCATGTGTATGATGCTGACAGCAGCTTCCATTGGCATTGTCTCTGTGCTCTGAGCCAAGTGCCTTTATTTAGGCTGTATTAATAGCTTCCTCTGTTTGCTAAGTACCTCTTCTTCCTTGGAAGATTTCCCATATGTAGTAATAACAGCTACGTTTCCTTGAATATTTGCCATATACCAGGCATTGCATTAGGTATATTCACGTATAGTAATAATCACTACTAGTAATAATGATGATAGTAGCAGGTATTATTTATGGAACACCTGGAACAAATGCATGGCACAGGCCTGGTTCAGACTAATAATAATAGCACCTCCTGTTTAGCATCTGCCAGGGCCTGTGCCATGATACCAGCTTACGGCCACTGGTTCATTGAAGAGCCTGTACTTGTTAGGCTACAAAAACAAAACAGTTGTATTTTATTTATTTATTTATTTATTTTTTAAATTTCTGAAAGAAAGAAAAAGAGAGGAAAGAAAGTGAGAGTGAAAGAAAGAAAAAAAAGAATGTAAGAGAGAAAGAAAGAGGAAGAGAAAGAGGGAGAACGGGATTCTTGTTCTATTGCCCAGGTTAGAATGCAGTCTAAAAATGGGTATTAAAAACCTCTTTTATGCCAATAATTGTGCTTAACAATGAAGACAGTTGTATTTTTACTTATAGCTTCTTCCAACTATATATTTTGAAGTCTCCCTTTCCCACTGGGTAACAGGTTCCTTAGCAATTTTGTGATCTGATTGACAGATTTTCAACCATTTCTGCTTGCTAAAACCATGTTACCAAGTAATTATGACTTCAAGCTCAATCTTAAATTAGACCCTGTCTCCTCCCATCCCCTGAGCACAAGCTAGAGCAGTGACCCTGGAAGGTTGCTAAAGAGGAGACACAATCTGCTCTGAACACCTCCTTACTTCCCTTTTCTGTTCTCTAGCATCATGTTTTGCAGCTCTGGTTGCACTTTTTTTTGTTTTGTTTTGTTTTGTTTTGTTTTGTTTTGTTTTTTGAGGTGGAGTCTTGCTCTTGTTGCCCAGGCTGGAGTGCAACGATGTGCTCTCGGCTCACTGCAACCTCCGCCTCCTGGGTTCAAGTGATTCTTCTGCCTCATCCTCCAGAGTAGCTAGGATTACAGGTGCCCACCACCACACCTGGCTAATTTTTGTTTTAGTAGAAACAGGGCTTCACCAAGTTGGCCAGGCTGGCCTTGAACTCCTGACCTCAGGTGATCTACCCACCTCGGTCTCCCAAAGTGCTGGGATTACAGGTATGAGCCACTGCGCCCAGCCCCTGGTTGCACATTTGAATTACCCAAGGAGCTGTTTCAGTTATATGTCTTAAACAACAATTACTTATTTGGTCAATTGTGTGGGTCAGCAATTTGGGCTGGGCTCAGCTGGGTTGGTTCATCTCCTCCAGGTGGTGTTGGCTGGGATCTCACATACGTTTGTCACGTGGGACTGCTGAGATGGCTGGGTCTGCCTCCCGACTTGGCCTCTCATATCTCAATAAGCCAGCCCTTGCTTTTCTGAATAGCAGCAACATTCCCAGAAGGTGAAAGATGAAGCTGTGAGGTTTCTAGAGGCCTGGCTCAGACTTTACACCATGTCATTTCTGCTATATTCTAATGGTCAAAGCAATTCATGAGCCCAGTCGAGATTCAAGGGGTGGGAGGTTCCAAGGCATTATGGCCATTTTTAATCTACCACAGCAGACCAGATTGCACCCCTGACTAATTGAATCATAGTCTCTATGGGATGTGGTTCTGGCATCAGGACTTTTTAAAGCTCCCAGGTGGTCTCTAGTGTGCAACCAATGCTGAGAGCACTGTTAGGGGAGAAGGGGGAGAAAGAAGAGGAGAGAAGAGAGCAGATGCCTTTGTCTTAACTGGGTGAGGATTCAGTGTCGGCTCAGTGGGCGGGTGCTGCTGCCCTAGTTTCCTATCTATGCTTGCTGAGGACAGATGGTGACTCCATCACAACCTGCTGCCATTCAGACTGATTCCTGTACTGTTCCTCCAAACACTGCTGATTTCTTCTGTTATTTGGCCCCTTTCAATACAGCTTCTTTCTGATGCATGGTTATTGTTGCCCCCAAGTTCTGCAGAGGTTTTACAAGTCTGTGGCCCCCCGACCCTCACCTCCACTGTGTCCCACTCCAAGGTTGGGAACTGAAACCTAACACTTGTGTGTAGGAGGAGCAGTCTTCACTGGCTGTCTCCCTCCAGTTCTCTTCTCCCTACTTAGATAGTACACAGCTTAGTAAGTAAGATGAGATAAGGAGACCTCCCACAGGGAGGGGAATACCAACTTCCCTTTCTGTAGACACCCCCAATCTTGACCAGCCAGACCTTTCTTGCTGAAGACACCCCCAACTTAACACTGATTCTTTTAAACACCTACATATACCCCCAACTCATACCTTAGCTCCTATCTCTGGGAACATGGCACTTTCTTGACTGTCAAAAACATCTTCCACTTTAGTCATCTTCTTACTGTCTTAGGGGTAGGCTATGGATGAGGGGAGTATGTGGTGAGACCTCTTCTGAGCTGGCACCTCTCTGATAAGACCTGCAGATTGATGGCTGGGTCCCTTCTGCTGGGAGCTTCTGGAACTTAGAATGTGGTCTAGCCTGGGCATCATGGCAAAACCCCATCTCTACAAAAAAAGCAAAAGAATTAGCCAGGTATGGTGGCATGTGCCTGTAGTCCCAGCTACTCAGGAGGCTAACACAAGAGAAACACTTGATCTCAGGAGGTGGAGGTTGCAGTGAGTCGAGATTGCACCACTACACTCCAGCCTGGGCTACAGAGAGAGATTCTGTCTCAAATAATAAAATAAAATTAACTCATTTTATGGATAATCAAACTGAGGCACAGGGAGGTTAAGTAACTTCCCCAAGCTTTCAAAGCCCAGAAGAGCTGGCATTCTAATAAGGCAGTCTAATCTCAGGGCCTCTGCCCTTCCCACTATGCTAGACTGCCCCTCTTCACTGAGGGGCTCAGTGTGCCATACACCATGCTAGGATTTTTCATGTGCTCTCAAAGCACAGAGCTTCCTGAATGCCAGGCATAATTCAGAGGCAAGGGGACAAAGAGAAGTCCCCAGAGAACTCATCACATGGTAAGCTGACAGCACAGAACAATTCAGAATGACTGGCACTGTACTGGGGTGTCCAGAGGCTAAAGGAGCAGAGAGAAAGAGTCTCTAAATCGGCCAGGGCAGAAGGTATCTGGAAAAGCTGGCTATGAGAGGAAACGCTGAAGGAAGTAAGATTTAGCCAGGAGATGAAGGGTTGGGAAGGCATTCCAGGAAGACAGGGTCCAGTCTGATTCCAGACTCAACCTGTGCAATACTGCTCATGCAAGCTAAGACATCCTTGACTTGTAAAAGCAGTATTCTACAGATGAAATGATGGGGGCTTGTGCCTCTCTGAGTGATGAGCCCTTGCTCTGTCTGTGGAACCAGGACACATGCTAGAGCACAAAGATTCAGATCCCCTGGGTACGATGTGCTTTGCCCATACTCCTCAGACAGCCTTGGAGACTAAGCAAAGAGAGGACGAGCCTTCCAAGCAAAGGAAATACAAAGCCAAGGTCTTAGTTGGTCAGGCTGGTACCAGCAGCCAGCAGGGAAGCAAGGCTGGTGCACCTGTCCAGCCATCAGCCTCTGAGCCTGCATTAGTTTCCTGGGCCTGCCATAAGAAGTTACCACAAACTTGGTGGCTTAAAACATCAGAAATGTATTCTCTCACACACAGTCTGGAGACCAGAAGTCCAAAATCGAAGTGTTGGCTGGGCCATGCGCCATCCAAAGGCTCTAGGAGAGATTCTTTCCTTGACTCTTCTAACTTCTGGTGGCTCAGGCATTCCTTAGCTTGTAGTCACGTCACTTCAATCTCTGCCTCCATCTTCACATGGCCTTCTTTCCTCCTATGCGTTTCAAATTCTCATCTCCTTTCTCTTACAAGGACAAAAGTCACTGGATTTAGGGCCTACCCTAAATCCAGGATGATCTTATTCCAAGATCTTGAATTACATCTTTAAAGATCCTATTCACAGGAACCAGGGATTAGGACTTGGGTATATTGTTAAGGGGGACAGTGTTCAATCCACTACAGCCTGTGTGGGAGGGCCAAGCACTTGCTGCCCAGGCCCTGGCTGGCCAAGCAGACAGGAAACAGGGAGTGCAGTGGCTGTGGGGCCACAGCTGCTGAGAGGTTGATGCAGAGACCCTGTGACCAGCCCAGGACACTCTTCTTCCACATTCTCTGTCTGTCTGCAGCCTCTGCTCTCTGCCTTTCTACTATGCCTTTCTCTCTCCCTCCATTCTTGCATTTAGTGGGTACCCCCAAGTACCAGGTGGCAGGGTGGACAGGAAGCACAGGAAAGGAGACAACCCCAATGCAGTGTGATGAGGTCAGGCTGCCGAGGTGCAGAATGATCAGGGAACAGCAGCAGGGAGGGCAGTGCTTGTTCGAGTAGCAGCAAGAGGGAAAGGTCATTAGCAGCTCTTTTATACCTAAAGGACTTGGCACAAGATGCTTTCTTTGTCTGGGAAGGACCTGCTGACTTCATCCTAAGCTTTGGCCTGACCAGGGGTCTCAGCACCCTAGTGATTTCCTTCTAAGCACATATCACAACTTGATAATTGCTTGAATCTTTATTGTCTCCCTACTAGACTGGCTAAAAGGTGAAAGCAACCCAAATGTCCATCATTGGATGAATGAATAAACAAAATGTGGTCTATACATACAATGGAATATTATTTAGCCTTAAAAATCAAGAAAAAAATTAATAACTGCTGGAACACAGATGATACTTGAGGACATTATGCTAAAAGAAAGAAGCCAGACATAATAGAACAAACATTCTGTGATGCCGCTTACATCTATGAAGTACATTGAGTAGTCAAACTCAGAGAGACAGAAAGTAGAATGGTGGTTGCCAGGGGCTAAGATTTGGGGAAAATTGGCATTATTATTTAATAGGTACAGAGTTTCAGTTTTGCAAGATGAAAAGAGTTCTGGATAGATGATAGTGATGGTTACACAACAATATGACACCGAAGTGTACACCTAAAAATGGTTCAGATGGTAAATTTTATATTATGTGTATTTTATCACAATTTTTAAAATAAAAAGAAGAGAAAAGAATGGAGGTACAGAGAGAGGGAGAGAGGGAAAGAAGAAATGGAAATAGAGAAATTTCCAAATTGGAAAGAAATAAAACTATCTCTGTTGGCACACAACATAATCTTATATATGTGAAATCCTAAGGAATCCATTAAAAAGTTATTAGAAATGATAAACCAGTTCAGCAAGTTTGCAGAGCACAAGATCAATATATAGAAATTAATCATATTTCTAGACACTAGCAATGAATAATCCAAAAGTGAAATTAAGAAAAGAAATTCATTTACAATAGCATTAAAAAGAATAAAATACTTAGGAATAAATTTAACAAAACAAGTGTAAGACTTATACACTAAAATTAAAAAACATGGTTGAAAGAAATTAAAGATCTGAATAAATAAAAAGGCATCCTGTTTTCATCAATCGAAAGGGTTTATATTGTTAAAATTGCAATACTTTCAAAATTGATCTACAGACTCAACAAAATTTCTGTCAAAATTACAGCTGAGTTTTTTCCCCAAAATTAGCAAGTTGATCATAAAATTCACTTGGAAATGCAAGGGTGTCCCAAATAGCCAAAACAGTCTTGAATAAGAAGTTGGAGGGCTCATACTTCCCAAATTCAAAACTTACTACAGCCAGGCATGGTGGGTCATGTCTGTAATCCCGACACTTTAGGAGACCAAGTCAGGAGGATCACTTGAAGCCAGGAATTCAAGACTAGCTGGGCAACATGGAAGACAAAAAATTAGCTGAGTGTGGTGGCATGGCTACCAGTTACTCAGGAGGCTGAAGTGAGATGATTGCTTGAGCCTGGAGGTTGAGGTTGCAATGAGCCATGATTGCACCGCTGTACTCCAGCCTGGGTGACAAAGTGGGATCCTGTCTCAAAAATAAACAGACAAACAAAAATTACAACAAATATACAGTAACCCCTACAGTGTGATACTGGCATGAGAATGAACATATAGATCAAACAAATTGAGCTAAGAGTCCAACAATAAGCACTTAAAATGATGTTCAATTGATTGTACAAGGGTGTCAGACAATTCAGCGGAGAAAGAATAAGAATAGTCTTTTCAACAAATGGTGTTGGGACCACTGTATATCCCCACACGCAAAAGAATGAAGTTGTTATACCCCACCAGTCACATGAAAAATTAAAAAAAAAAAAAAGAGAAAAAATCAAGTTGTCCTCCTATTTCACACAATACACAAAAATTCCTCAAAACGGATTATAGACTTAGAACTAAAACTACAAAATTTTTAGAAGAAAACATAGGAGTAAATCTTCATGATCTTGGGTTAGACCAAGTCTTTCTAGATATGATATCAAAAGCACAAGTAATACACAAAAAAATTGGACTTCCTCAAAGTCAAAAACTTGTGCTACAATAGTACCATCAGGAAAGGGGAATATTTGCAAATCATGTATTGAATGGATAAAGTACTTTCATCTAGTTGCATATATATATATTAAAAAATCATATTTCTAGACACTAGCAATGAATAATCCAAAAGTGAAATTAAGAAAAGAAATTCATTTACAATAACATTAAAAAGAATAAAATACTTAGGAATAAATTTAACAAAAGAAGTGTAAGACTTATACACTAAAATTACAAAACATTGTTGAAAGAAATTAAAGATCTGAATAAATGAAAAGGCATTCTGTTTTCATGGATTGAAAGGGTTTATATTGTTAAAATTGCAATACTTTCAAAATTTATATATATATATATATATATATATGTTTGTAACTCTTACAACTCAACCATTAAAAAAGTAATTTTTTGAGAGCACTTGAGAGGCCAAGTGCTCCTCCCACCTTGGCCTCTCAAGGTGCTGAGATTACAGGCACGAGCCACCATGTTTGGCCCATCCTAGCACCTTGAGAGGCCAAAGTGGGAGGAGCACTTGAGGCTAGGAGTTTGAGACCAGCCTGGGCAACATAGCAAGACTCCATCTCTACAAAATAAAGAAATAAATAAATAATCCAATTTTAAAATGGCAAAGGATGTGAATGAACATTTCCCCAAGGACCATATTCAAATGGTCCATAAGCACATAAAAAGATGCTTGACATCATTAAGTCATTAGGAAAATGCATGTCAAAACCACAATGAGATACCACTTCACATCCACTAGAACTACTGTTATCAAAAAGATAGACAATTAGTATTGGTGAAGATATGGAGAAACTGGAACACTCATACATTGCTGGTGGGAATTTACAATTGTGCAGCCACTTTGGAAAACACTCTGACAGTTTCTCAAAATGTTAAACATGGTGTTACCATGAGCCAGCAATTGCACTCCTAGCTGCATACCCAAGAGAAATGAAAACAAACACCCACACAAAAGTTTTACATGAATATTTATAGAAACATTGTTTAAAATAGATAAAAAGTAGAAACAACCCAAATACCCACCAATAGATAAATAAAATATATATCCATACGATGGAATACTAGTCAGAAATAAAAAGGAATGCAGTACTGATACATGCTACAACATGAACGAACCTTGAAAAGATTATGTTAAGTAAAAAAAACTTCACAAAAGACCACATGTTGTATAATTCCCTTTATTTGAAATATCCAAAATAGGCAAATTGGGAATTAAATAAGTGTTGCCTAGGGCTGGGGTTGGGATGGGGAGGAACGGGAAGTGACTGCTGATGGTTACAGAATTTTTTTTGGTGGGGGGGGGCGACAAAAACCTTCTAAAATTAGACAGTGGTGATGGGTCCATGATTCTGTGAACATACTAGGAAACATTGAATTGCACTTTTAAAATGGGTAAATTGTATGTTATGGAATTGTATCTCAACAAAGCTGTTCAAAGAATCAGGCAGTCTGAGAAGGTGGTATTAGATTCTTTGGTAGGGAAATGAAACATTTTCATAGTAAAAATACATTGTGTAGTAGCAAAATTCACGTATGTTTTAATAATACAATATGGAATGTTAAAGAACCTTGGTGTCCACAGCAACACCAGGAGATCACCAAGTGATCAGACCAGGGTCACATAGTATCAGGGTACCTTTGAGGAAGAGTGATGTGAAGACGGCATGCCACAGGTTTCAAGTAGGGAAGTGGAGCCATCAGAGCTGGATTTTGGAATCATCAGAGTGAAAACAGAACTGGAGTGGGGTGGATCCTACATTCCCAGGAAGGGAGGGGACATTCTTGAGCATCATGCTCAGTGCCTTGCCTGTGGGCCTCTTGTACTTACTTTACAGACAGGAAAACTGAAGCTTGCAGGGAAATAGTAATGAAAGTAATAAAAGCTCACACACTGACCTCATGGTGAGGCAGTTTGTATAGTGATCTGATGGGGTAAGAGAGATGAGAGAAGAGGGGGGATTCCAGAGCCTAAGGAGGATGCTCAGCAGGACCTGGTGAGGGCTCTGCTGTGAGTGATGAAGGCGAGAGAAGAGTCAAGAACACCCCCAGGCTTCTGGCTTGTACACATGGGCGCATGGCTGTGCCACTGGCTGGGATGAGGAATGCTGCTGGGCAGTTGGTGGGTTTGAGGCACCTGTGGGACACCTGGGGGTGCTGTCCAGTTCTTTGTGTTGTTCTGGAGCTCAAAAGAGGTCTGTGCTAGCCGTGGGAAAACTGGTGTATCGGGGCCCTAAACTCACACGTCTACAGGAGCCCCACACATAGCACCTGGAGAGTGAGAATTACAAGGTGAAGATCATGGACAACCAGAGAGTGCATTCCCTCTAGGAGGGCTGCCATTGCTCAACTCTAGACTGATGCAGAGCATATGAGCCCCAAAAGCGCAGCTTAGCCCAGGAGGCTTCTTGGCATCACCCAGGAAAGAATTCAAGGGTGAGCCAGTGGCGTTAGCAACTTTACTTAAAGCAGCAGTGTGCTGTGCAGCAACAGCAAAGGTGCTGCTCCTTGAGGGGCAGGGCTACCCCATAGGCAGTATGCCCAGTGTAGCAGCTCTGGGTGACAGAGTGAGATCCTGTCTCAAAAACAGACAGACAAAAAGTACTACAAATACACAGTAACCCCGACAGTGTGATATTGGCATGAGAATGGACATGTAGATCAAAGAAATTGAACTGAAAGTCCAAAAGTAAGTCCTTAAAATTATGTCCAATTGATTCTACAAGGATGTCAAGACACTTCAATGGAGAAAGTATAAGAATAGTCTTTTCAATAAATGGTGCTGGGACCGCTGTATATCCACATACAAAAGAATGAAGTTGTTATACCCTACAGTTTTGTAATCATATTTTTACTCAGTTTTAATTACATGCAAATTCAGGGGCAGATTATGCAGAAATTCTTAGGAAAATGATGGTAACTTCAAGGTGGTTGCCTTGAAAAGGGGTGGTAACTTCCGGGTGTTGCCATGGCACTGGTGGGCTTGTCTCATGGAGAAGTGCTTTTGTCTCCTCCCTGTTTGCATTCATCTTTAATCTGGTCCTGAGTTTGAGCCCCAACTCCAGAGTCAAGTCCTACCTCCTGCCTCAAGGCCATTATTGCCGCATAGGGAGTGGTAAGGGAGCATAAGTGGAATCTGGAGCTTTACTGCCTGGTTCAAGTCCCAGCTCCCTCACCACATAGTCTGTGTGATTGAGGAGTTACTTTACTTGTCTGTGTCTTGGCTTCCTTATCTGTTAAATGCAGGTGATAATAATACCTCTGCAGTACCTCCTAGGGAAAAAAAGAAGCACAAAGTGCTATAGTGCCTGACACATAGCAAATCTGCAAAACTGCTAGCTATCATTATATGAGGCTTTTGATCCAGCTGTCAGAGAAGCTGGAAATTTGCGTTTTTATGTGAAATTTCCTGACCTGAAGTTGTTGGCAACCGATTTAAAATGTTATTTACATAACCACACACAAGGCATGTGGCTGCAGTGTGCATATGGCTCTTGAGCTGCCAGTTTGACTTCCATGAGCCATGGTAAATTAAAGGAGCAAGGGGGTGCCTGCCACTGACGCTGTGTGATGCCCTGCAGGGTCCCGGAAAGAGAGGCAGGTGTATAGCAAGGCAGTGAAGAGGCTGCTCAGCGTGGAAGCCTCTGGAAGGAGAACCCAGATCCGCAGGACTGGGGGGCGCTGTCTCTGGCGTGACGACCTCCTGGAGCCTGCCAAGCCCAGCATCACTGGCAAGTTCAAGGTGCTAGAGCCTCCCATGCTGGGCCACGACCTGAGACTGGCCCTGTGCTTGGCCAACCTCACCTCCCGGGTCCAGTGGGTGAGAGTCAACCTGAGCGGTGCCACCATCCTCTACACCCGCAAGCCGGTGGCAGAGATCCTGCAAGAATCCCACACCGTGAGGCTGGGGCCGAAAGAAGGTAAGTGCACCCTGGCTTGGTGGTATCAGGCCAAGCCACCTCCTTTTTCAGGAGGGTTGTGGAAGTCAGGGGGATTTCCCAGGATCTGCACTCACCTCCAGGAAGGAAGGGGACATGCCTGAGCATTGTGCTCAGTGCCTTGCCTCTTGTCCCCACTTTATAGATAAGAAAAGTGAGACTTGGTGGGGCAAAACACTAGGAATACAAGTCCACATGCATCTGGTGGCAATCTGATGAAGATATGATTTATAGAGTTTTTTTAAAATTAGAATGAATATTTACTCACCAAATAAATACATGCTGGGGGTATTTCAGTATATATGGAATATGCCATGCATTACTTTTCTAAATTCAAAAAAAAAAAAATCTGGAGCACATTTGGCTCCAGGCATTCTCTGGAAGAGGGCTGGACCAGTAAGGGATGGTTTTCTTTGTTTTGGTTTGTTTTCGTTTTTTGAGATGGAGTCATGCTGTGTCACCCAGGCTGGAATGAAGTGGCGTGATCTTAGCTCACTGCAACCTCCACCTCCCGGGTTCAAGGGATTCTCTTGCCTCAGCCTCCTGAGTAACTGGGACTATAGGTGTGCACCACTGGACCTAGCAATTTTTGTATTTTTAGTAAAGAAGGGGTTTTGCGATGTTGCCCAGGCTGGTCTCAAGTGATCCGCCTGTCTCGGTCTCCCAAAGTGCTGGAATGGCAGGCTTGAGCCATGGCGCCCGGCAGTTTTTGTATTTTCTAACTGATCTTACTCCAATTGCTTCTTAAAATATATATCAAAGGTTTTTTTGTGATTCTTGAACACACAGCCCTTCATAATTCATTTATTTGTTTGTTTATTTATTTATTTATTATATTGAGATGGAGTCTCACTCTGTCACCCAGGCTGGAGTGCAGCAGCACGATCTTTGCGCACTGCAACCTCTACCTCCTGGATTCAAGCGATTCTCCTGCCTCAGCCTCCCAAGTAGCTGGGACTACAGGTGTGTGCCACCATGCCCAGCTAATTTTTGTATTTTCAGTTGAGATGGGGTTTCATCATGTTGGCCAGGCTGGTCTCCAACTCCTGACCTCAGGTGATCCACCCGGCTTGGCCTCAAAAAGTGCTGGGATTACAGGCGAGAGCCACCGCACCTGGCCACATAGCACTTCATGAATGATTTATTAAATGTATCCTCTTTGATTTATTCTTGAACTTTTTTCCTAGTTTGTCTGTCATTTTGCCTGTATCTCCCTCTCCCTCTGTCACTCCTTCCCTCTGTCTCTGTCTCTGTCCCTTTGGCTCTTTTGTCTCTCTCTCTCTCTCTCCTATCTCTCTGCCTCTCGGTCTCTCTATCTCTGTATCTCTATCTCTCCTTTGCCTCACTCTCCTTTCACATACTTTCTGGACTCTAAGGATTTAATTAAACAAAGAAGTTGTTGCTCTGGGCCAGTTTCTGGTAAGTGAAGCCTGTGAATTTTCACAGGGTGTGAAAACGTATGAAGGAGGTGTCACACTTTTTTAGCTTTTTTTGACATTTATTTTTCACAAAGTCTAAATCACAAAATAACACTTCATCATAAAATTTTAATTAACATACACTTCCCGCTGGCTTTTAGCAATTTTTTTCATATAAAAGTAATACATATTCATAAAGATTTGGAACGCAAAAGAGAAAAGTCACCTATGATCCTACCACCCACCTACAAGCTGTTAATGTATTTTACTTCCAAATTTTTAATGCCTGTGTGCTTTTTAAAAAACAATTCTAGTTAAATATTGCAAATAGTAATTAGTGCCCTGTTCTTTCCATATTACATTGAATTTTAAATATTTTTATAAGCTCCTCATAAACATCATTTTAATACATGTTTAAATAAATAGAATTTAATAGATCTTCAAATAAATATATGGTGACTTATCTTTTCTCTTCTTTTGGGTAGTTATCAGCTTATTGCTCTTAAAAATGACACTAAACTTTTGTTTATCTTCAGAGTGTCAGGCAAGCAAGTAAACATTTTGATTCAAAAAAAAAAAAATCTTCATTTTTTTTCTGCTGGATTTTGGACTCCTGTTAGAATATATCACAAAAGTGAAATTCTTTGGCCAAATGATAGGCTATTAAAACATAATTTATTAATATATATAACTTTTTAAATTAATAGGTTTTTAAGTAGTTTTAGGTTTGCAGAAAACTTTGAGTGGAAAGTACAGAGAGTTCCCATATCCCCGCCCACCACCTCTCCTGTTCTTCTGTTACTAACATCTTGCTTTAGTGTGGTACATTTGTTACAATTAATGAGCCAATATTGACACAGTATTATTGACTAAAATGCATAGTTTACATCAGGGTTCACACTGTGTTGTGCATTCTATGGCTTCTGACAAATGTATAATGACATGTATCTAACATCACACTATCATACAGAATAGTTTCATGCCCCCAATATCTCCATGCTCCACCTCTTCATTCCTCCCTCCCTTGCCTGAACCCCCAGTAACCACTGATCTTTTTACTGTCTCCATAGTTTTGCCTGTTCCATAATGGCATCTAGTTGACATCATACAGTATAATTAAGATTCTTCAGATTGGCTTCTTTCACTTAGTAATATATATTTAAGGATCCCTCATGTTTTTGTGTCTTGATAGGTCATTTCTTCTTACTGCACAATAGTGTTCCATTATATAGATGTACACAGTTTATCCATTCATCTACTGAAGGACATCTTGGTTGATTCCAAGTTTTGGCAATTACGAATAAAGCTGCTATAAACATCCTTATGCAGGTTTTTGTGTGGACTTGAGTTTTTAATTCTTTAGATAAATATCAAGGAGCACACTTGCTGGATCTTATGGTAAGGGTATGTTTAGTTTGGTAAGAAACTGACAGAACTGTCTTCCAAAGTGGCTGTACCCTTTTGCATTCCCACTAGCAACATGAGAATTCCTGTTGTTCCCTCTCCTATCCAGCAGGTGGTGTTGTGTGTTTTGGATTATTAACATCGTAATAGGCGTGTAACAGTATATCCGAATTTATTATTCACTAATGACATAGGAGGTTAAGCATCTTTTTATATAGTTATTTGACATCTGTAGCTCTTCTTTGGTGAGGTGTCCAGATCTTTTGCCCATGTTTTAATGGGGTTCTTCATTTTCTTGTTGCTGGTTTTTAAAAGGTCTGTGTACTTTGGATAAGTCTTTTATCAGATGCCTTTTGCAAGTATTTTCTCCCAGTCTGTGTCCTCTCTTCTCAGTCTCTTCACACTGTTTTTTGCAGAGCAGAGTTTTTAGTTTTAATAAAGTCTAACATCAATTTTTTTCTTTCATGGATCATGCCTTTGGTGTTCTATTTAAAAAAAATTATTACCAGCCGGGTGTGGTGGCTCATGCCTATAATCCCAGCACTTTGGGAGGCCGAGGCAGGTGGATCACCTGAGATCAGGAGTTCGAGACCAGCCTGGCCAATATGGTGAAGCCCCATCTCTACTAAAAATATAAAAATTAGCTGGGCATGGTAGTGGGTGCCTGTAATCCCAGCTACTTAGGAGGCTGAGGCATGAGAATCGCTTGAACCCACGTGACGGAGGTTGCAGTGAGCTGAGATCATACCACTGCACTCCAGCCTGGGCAATAGAGCAAGACTCAGTCTCAAAAAAGCACAAAAATACATGCATATATATTACCAATCTCAGGTCATCGAGATTTTCTCCTGTTATCTTTAAGAGTTCTGTAGTTTTTGCGTTTTACATTAGGTCAATGATTCAGTTTAGTAAATTTTGTAAGGAAGGTAAGGCCTGTGTCTAGATTTTTTTTTCCCATGTGGATATCCAGTTGCTTCAGCACCATTTGTTGACTATCTTTTCTCCATTGTATTTCTTTTGCTACTTTGTCAAAGATCAATTGACTGTATTTGTGTAGGCCTATTTCTAGACTCTCTTCTATTCTATTGATCTACAGGCATACCTCAGAGATATTGCAGGTTTGGTTCCAGATCATCACAATAATGGGAATATTGCAATAAAGCAAGCCACAAATGTTTTGGTCTCCCAGTGCATATAAAAGTTATGTTTATATTATACTGTAGTCTATGAATGCGCAATAGCATTATTTCTTTTTTAAAAAACTATAGAGTTTAATTTTAAAATGTTCTTTGCTAAAAAAAAAATTGCTAACAATCAGGGCCAGGCACAGGTGGTGCATACCTGTAATCCCAGCACTTTGGGAGGCTGAGGCAGAAGGATCACTTGAGCTCAAGAGCTCAAGACCAGCCTGGACAACATGGTGAAACCCCATCTTTACAAAAAAAAAAAAAATTAACCAGCCATGGTGGTATGCATCTGTTGTCTCAGCTACTCAGAAGTGAGGTGGAAGGATCACTTGAGCTCAGGAGGTCAAGGCTGCAGTGAACTGAAACCCTGCCGCTGCACTCCAGCCTGGGCAACAAAGGGAGAACCTCTCTCTCAAAAAAAAAAAAAAAAATGCTAACAATCTGAACTTTCACTGAGTCCTAATCTTTTTGCTGGTGGAAGGTCTTGCCTCCATGTTGATGGCTGCTGACTGATCAGGGTAGTGGTTGCTGAAGGTTGGGGTGGTTGTGGCAATTTCTTAAAATACGACAGCAATGAAGTTTGCCACATTGAATGACTCTTCCTTTCACGAAGGACTTCTCTGTAGTATGCGATCGTGTTTGATAGCATTTTACTCATAGTAGAACTTCTTTCAAACTTGGAGTTAACCTCTCAAACCCTGCCACTGATTTATCAACTAAGTTTATGTAGTATTCAAAATCTTTTGTTGTCATTTCAGCAATGTTTACAGCATCTTCACAGAGAGTAGATTCAATCTTTAAAAAACACTTTCTTTGCTCATAAGTAAGAAGCAACTCTTCATCTGTTCAAGTTTTCCCATTAGATGCAGCAATTCAGTCATATCTTTAGGCTCCACTCTAATTCTCTTGCTGTTACCACCACATCTACAGTGACTTCCTTCACTGAAACCTTGAATCCCTCTAAGTCATCCATAAGAGTTGGAATCAACTTCTTTCCATCTCCTATTAGTGATGATATTTTTACCTCCTCCCATGAATCATGAATAAACTAATGGTGTCTAGAATGATGAATCTTTTCTAGAAAGTTTTCAGTTGACTTTGCCCAGATCCATTAGAGGAATCACTATCTATGACAGCTATGGCTTTATGAAACGTATTTCTTGAATAAAAAGACTTGAAAGTTAAAATTACTTCTTGATTCATGGTCTGCAGAATGGATGTTGTATTAACAGGCATGAAAATAGCATTAATCTCATTTTACACCTCCATCAGAGTTTTTGTTTGTTTGTTTGTTTTTCAGATGGGGTCTCGCTCTGTCACCCAGGCTAGAGTGCAGTGTCATAATCTCGGCTCACTGCAACCTCCACTTTCCAGGTTCAAGCGATTCTCCTGCCTTAGCCTCCCAAGTAGCTGGGACTACAGCCACCCACCACCACACCCGGCTAATTGTTTGTGTTTTTAGTAGAGACGAGGTTTCACCATGTTAGCCAGGATGGTCTCGAACTCCTGACCTCGTGATCCACCCAAAGTGCTGGGATTACAGGCGTGAGCTACCACGCCCAGTCAAAAATCTGATATTTTATGTACCCATCGTCACCAACAATCTTAGCTAGAGTCTCTGGATAACTTGCTGTAGCTTCTGCATCAGCACTTGTTGCTTCACCTTGCACTTTTATGTTAGAGAGATGGCTTCTTTCCTTAAATTTTATGAACCGACCTGTGCTAGCTTCACACTTTTCTTCCATAGCTTCCTAACCTCTCAATCTTTATAGAATTGAAGAGAATTAGGGTCTTGCTCTGGATTAGGCTTTGGCTTAATGGAATGTTATGGCTGCTGTGATCTTATATTCAGATCACTAAAACTTTCTCCATATTAGCAATAAGGCAATTTTGCTTTCTTATCATTCCTATGTCACTGGAGTAGCACTTTTAATTTCCTTCAAGAACTTTCCCTTTGCATTCACAACCTTGCTGTTTGGCACAAGAGGCCCAGCTTTTGGCCCATCTTTGTTTTCTGTGTGCCTTCCTTACTATGCTTAATCATTTCTAGCTTTTGATTTAAAGTGAAAGACATGCAGACATGCGACTCTCATTAACTTGAACACCTAGAGGCCATTGTAGGTTTATTCATTGGCCTAGTTTCAGTATTGTTGTGTATCCAAGAATAGGGAGGCCCGAGGAAAGGGAGAGAGATGGGGAAATGGCCAGTCAGTGGAGCAGTCAGAACTCACACAACATTTACCAATTAAGTTCAACATCTTATAGGCATGGTTTGTGGTACCAGAAAACAGTTACAATAGTAGCATCAAAGATCACTGATCAAGGGCTGGGCACAGTGGCTCATATATGTAATCCCCATCCCAATCACTTTGGGAGGCCAAAGTGAGAGAATTGCTTGAACCTAGGAGTTTGATACCAGCTTGGGCAACACAGCAAAACCCCATCTCTACAAAAAATTAAAATAAAAATATCTGCTGGATGAGGTAGCATGCTCCCATAGTCCTAGCTACTTAGAGGCCGAGGCAGGAGGATTGCTGGAGCCCGGAGTTGGAAGTTGACAGTGAGCTGTGATCACACCACTGCTACAGCCTGGGTAACAAAGCAAGACCTTGTCTTAAGGGGAAAAAAAAAGATCATTGATCATAGATCACCATGACAGATATAATAATGAAACAGTTTGAAATATTGCAAGAATTGCCAAAATGTGACAGAGACATGAAGCGAACACATGCTTTCGGAAAAATGGCTCCTATAGACTTGCCTGACTCAGGGTTTCCATAAACCTTCAATTTGTAAAAAATGCAACATCTGCAAAGTACAATAAAATGAAGCACAATAAAATAAGGTATGGCTGTTCTTGTCCATTCTTTCACCAATACCACACTGTCTTGATTACTGTACCTTTATAGGTAATCTTGAAGTCAGATAGTGCCAGCCCTCCAACTTTGTTCCTCTCCTTCAATATTGTATTGCCTATTCTGGGTCTTTTGCCTCTTGACATAAACTTTTTTTAATTTCATGGCTCTTTAAAAAAATTTTAATTGATATATCATAGTAGTACATATTTTGTGGGTACACATGATATTTTCATACACGTATAGAATGTATAACAATCAAATCAGGGTAACTGGGATATCCATCACCTTAAACATTTATCTGTATCTTGTTTGTGCATTGGAAACACTATGATTTGTTTATTCTAGCTATTTAGAAACATGCCATAAATCATTGTTAACTATAATTTTCCCACTGTATTATGAAATATTAGTACTTATTCTTTCTAACTATCTTGTCCCCATTATCCAACTTCTCTTCATTCCTGCCTCCCATTCACCCATAAATTTGGAATCAGTTTGTCAATATCCACAAAATAATTTCTTCAGATTGCATTAAATCTATAGCTCAAGTTAGGAAAAACTGAGCCTTTTTAAGGAAAGGAAAAATATTGAGCCTTTCTATCCATGTACATGGAATATCTCTCCATTTATTTAGTTCTTTGATTTCTTTCATCAGACTTTTACAGTTCTTCTCATGTAGATCTTGTACATATTTTGTTAGATTAATGCCTAAATATTCCATTTTTGATGGTGCTAACATAAATGGTATTATGTTTTTTATTTTAATTTCCAATTGTTCATTGCTGGTATATAGGAAAGTGATTGACTTCTGTATGTTAGTAATCTTATACCCTGTAACCTTGCTATAACCACTCATTAGTTCCAGGATTTTTTGTTTGTTGTTGTTAATGATTCTTTTGGATCTTCTACATAGGCAATCATATCATTTGTGAACAAAGACTGTTTTATTCCTTCCTTCCCAATGTGTGTACATTTTATCTCCTTGTTTTGTCTTATTGCACTAGCTAGGACTTCCAATACGATGTTGAAAAAGAATGGTAAGACGGGACATCCTTGCCTTGTTCCTAATCATCATGGGAAAGCTTCCAGTTTCTCACCATTAAGTACAATATTTGCTGTAGGTTTTTTGTAGATGTTCTTTATCAAGTTGAGTAAATTTCTCCTCTGTTCCTAGTTTGCTGAGGGCTTTATCAGGAATGGGTGTTGGATTTTATCAAATTCTTTTTCTGCGTCTATTGATGTGATCATGTTATTTTTTTCATGTTGATTTGATGGACTATAATAATTGACTTTTAATATTGAGCCAGCCTTACATGCCTAAAGTAAATCTCACTTGATCATGGCATGTAATTGTTTATACATTGTTGGTTCAATTTACCAATATTTTGTTGAGAATTTTTACATTTATGTTCATATTGATCTGTAGTTTTCTCTTCTTGCAATGTCTTTGGCTGATTTTGGCATTAAGGTAATGCTGGCCTCATAGAATGACTTAAGAAGTATGTCTCTGCTTCTATTTTCTGGAAAAGATTGTAGAGAATTGCTATAATTTTTTTTTCTTAAATGCTTGGTATAATTCACCAATGAACCCATCTGGCCTTAATGCATTCTGGTTTGGAAGGTTATTATGTACTGATTCAATTTTTTAATAGATACAGTCCTCTTCAGATTGTCTGTTTCTTCTTCTGTGAGTTTTAGCAGATGTTTTCTTTCAGGAACTGGTCCCTTTCATCTAGGTTATCAAATCTGTAGGCATAAAGTTGTTCATAATATTCCTTCACTATCTGTTTTTTTCCTAACTCCCCAAACTTGTTACCTTTACTATCTTCTTAGTGTCCATGGGATCTGTGGAGATGCCCTCTCTAGCATTTATCATATTAGTAACTTGTGCCTTCTCTCCTTTTTCTAAGTTAGCCTTGCTAGAGGTTTATTGACTTTGTTGATCTTTTCAAAGAACCAGCTTCTGGTTTTGCTGATTTTCTCTACTGATCTCTGATTTTCAATTGTGCTGATTTCTGCTTCAATTTTTGTTATTTCTTTTCTTCTGCTTATGATGAGTTCTCCTTTTTATAGTTTCCTAAAGCAGAAGCTTAGTTTATTGGTTTTAGTTCTTTATTCTTTTCTACCATATGTATTGAATATTATAGACTTCTCTCTATGCACTACTTTTGCTGCATCCTACAAATTTATGTGTTGAGGTGTTTGTTTGTTTGTTTTGCTTTGTTTTTCAGACAGAGTCTCATTCTGTCACCCAGACTGGAGTACAGTGGCACAATCATGGCTCATTGTAGCCTCAACTTCCTCATCCTCCCAAGTAGCTGGGACTGCAGGCATGTGCCCACAGATTTTGATAAGATGTATGTTCCAAACACTTTTACATTTCTCTTGAGACACAAGACACTTTAAAAGTTCAAAACACTTTTAAATTTCTCTTGAGACTTCTTTGTCCCATGTGTTCTTCTAGAAGTGTATTGTTTAATCTCTAGGTTTTTTAGATTTTTCAGCTCTCTTTCTGTCACTGATTTTCAGTTTAACTTCATTGTGTCCTGGGGGCATACATTCCATAATTTCTATTACTTTAAACTTGTTAAGTGTCATTTGTGCCACAGAATGTGATCCATTTTGGTGACTGCTCCATGTGAGATTGAGAAGAATGTGTATCCTGCTCTTGTTGGATGCAATATTCTACAGATGTCAATTATGTCTAGTTGAGTGATGGTGCTATTGAGAGCTATTGTTCTAAGGAAAGGGGTCTCAGCTTTTATTAGATTATTGGTGGAGTCTGTGAGCCAGAGGACTTCAAGAAGCCCTGATCTGAACATTTTAAGGGGCTACTTTTCTCCTCCTTTCTCCCAAGGTCTGAACTGATGCCCAGAACTCTGCTCATGAGTATCATATGGTGGCATAGGGTGGTTCTTCAGGCTGGAGACTGAGAATTTACATTTCTAACAAGTTCCCAGGTGACACTGATGCCGCTGGTCCTAGGACCACACCTGGAGAACTGTGGTCTATCACCATGCAAGGAGTAAATGATACATGATTTAATGTATATAAAGTATTGGGCATCGTCCCTACTACCTAATGAACATTAAATTTATGGTGTTTATTATCAGTGCTTTTTATATTATTATCAAAAGTTGGGGATAAAAATAATAATACCTGAGCCCAGGTGCAGTGGCTCACACCTGTAATCCCAGCACTTTGGGAGGCTGAGGCAGGCAGACCACGAGGTCAGGAGTTTGAGACCAGCCTACTAACATGGTGAAACCCCATCTCTACTAAAAATACAAAACTTAGCTGGGCGTGGTGGCACGCGCCTGTAGTTCCAGCTACTTGGGAGTCTGAGGCAGGAGAATCTCTTGAACCTAGGAGGCAGAGGTTGCAGTGAGCCGAGATCACACCACTGCACTCCAGCCTGGGCAACAGAACAAGACGCCATCGCAAAAATAAATAAAAATAATAATACCTGCTCATGGAATTGTTGTAAGGATTAAATGAGTCAATCCTTGAAAGCAATTTCAAGTGCAGCACACTATAATTCCTTAATAAACGATAGCTTTTATCATGATTATTGTTGTTGTTATCATTATTGTTATTTTGAGACAGAGTCTCACTCTGTCACCCAGACTGGAGTGCAGTGGTGCAGTCTCGGCTCACTACAACCTCTGCCTCCTGGGTTCAAGCAATTCTCCTTCCTCAGCCTCCTGAATAGCTGAGATTACAGGTACATACCACCACGCCCAGCTAGTTTTGTACTTTTTTTTTAAGTAGAGATAGGGTTTCACCATGTTGGTCAGGTTGATCTCGAATTCCTGACCTCAGGTGATCCATCCACCTTGGCCTCCCAAAGTGTTGAGATTACAGGTATGAGCCACCACGCCCAGCCTATAGTTATTAATTATTACTTTTATTGTAGTAAAGGTTCTTACAGTAATGGCCTACTGAATGAAGGGAGTCCATAAAACAAAATCATACTTGAACACATAAATCAACCTACTGGCATTCAGGAGAATCTACGATATGCAATGCCCTGGGGTAGCAGAGCACATGAGCCAAGTTGAGCCTTTTAAGAACTTTTTCCTTTAGTTAAAAACCCAGATGCCTTCAGAGTCAGGAAGAGAATGAAATAAAGGAAGCAGCGGCAGTAGAACAGCAGGGAACAAGAGGGCCTGGGAGCAAACCAGAAAGAGCACATTGAACCTAAAAGAAAGAATACATAGTAGAAAAAAACAAATATGACTGAGGTTTGTGGTAATCCATGCTTACAAGAAAAAAACACATAGGCAGGGTGTTTGTGAGGGAGATAGAGACAGCCAGGACCACAGGAGTTCAGAGAGCATGAGGGCACTGGGTGGAAGTATCAGTGAAGACTTCTCACAGTTGGTGGGGTTGACCAGGACTGAGCCTTCATGGAGGGAGGCATTTGGAAAAGTTGTAGGGAAATTGGCCTCACAGGATTGGAAGATTGAGGCAGGCCTTTGGTCTTCCTCTTCTCCGCACCTAGCACATAGTACGTGCTCAATAAACAGTGAAGTATGGGATGAATGGCTGATGGGCTGAGAGATTTCCGTCTTGAATAATTAGGGAAAGTTTGGAAACATCTCGGGTGCCTCTTGGAGAAATAATCTGGTATTGTGGTAGCTCCCTGGCCTGAAACTGAATCCCACCTCATCTTAATTTCTTGGTTTACTTCCTATATGAGTTTGGACAAGAAAATACCCTCTCTGAGACTTAGGTTTCTTCATCTGAGAAGTGAGGAGAATAAAGCCTGTCTCAGAATGGTTGCAAGGACCACAGAGAATGGAGATACTAGTTGGGCATTCTCTTCCTTCTTCCCAGTGCCGTTGAAGAAAGACATCGAGCCCTAACTCCCACCTCTGCTTTCCCTTCCAGAGAAGAGAATCCCGATTGCAATATCTTACTCTAAGTACAAAGAAGACTTAACAGAGGACAAGAAGATCCTGTTGGCTGCCATGTGCCTTGTCACCAAAGGAGAGAAGCTTCTGGTGGAGAAGGACATTACTCTAGAGGACTTCATCACCATCAAGGTGACCTCAGTCTGCATCTACCATGCTGTTCCTAGCAGCACCCCCCACCCCCAGAGCTGGGAGAGGGTGTCAGAAGCTGGGGGTTTTGTGCCTTTAACTCCAGCTTTAGCTCTCAAGGGTGGGAGGAGTGGATTGGACACAAAGGGATGGGTGCAATGCTGGCACTTGATAATGGGGTATATGGAGGTGGGGTGGACAGGACTAATGGTCCATCCTCTAACTCAGACAGGACTATCGGTTTCCTGGAGGGAGGAGGGGTAAGCGGATGACTCATGGGTGTGTCCCTTCAGGTTCTGGGCCCAGCCATGGTGGGAGTGGCAGTTACGGTGGAAGTGACAGTAGTCAACCCCATCTTAGAGAGAGTAAAGGACTGTGCGCTGATGGTGGAGGGCAGCGGCCTTCTCCAGGGACAGCTCAGCATCGAGTAAGTGCCAGCCTGGGGGGTTGGCAGGGAATGGGGCTGCCTTCCTTATGGATGAGCCAGAGAGAATTTGCCAGGGATAGGTGGTGCAGGAGAGATTCTGGAACCCCCAGGAACCAGCCCACAACCTATACACATCAGCCTTCATTCACTTATTTATTTCTTCATTTAATCATTCATTTACTCAATCATACAACTCATTCGCTCATTCACTCATATCATTCATTCATATTTTCATTTATTTATCCATTTATTTATTCACTCACTTTCATTCCTTTGATCTCCCATTCATTCATTCATTCATTCATTCATTCTTTAATTTGCTTACTCGTTTATTCACTCGTTTGCTCATTTTTTCACTCATTTATTCATACATGTATCCTTCACTCATTCATTCATTCATTCACACATGTTCTCACTAGTTCATGGATTCCTTTCTTTACTTATTCATTATTCATTCACTCCTTCATTCTTCCATTCATTCACCTGCTACTCATATGGTCCTTGATTATACTGACCTGGGCTCTGGGCCACATGTAATTGTTAGGAACACTAAGATGGACAGGAGGAGTTTTGCCTGGAGAAAGGCTCTCAGATACAGATGTCCACATGAGGACAGTAATTTGTGGTAAAGATCTTGTCCAAGATCTGGGGGAGCAAAAGCAGCCCTTAAGTGAGGGTGGGGTGGGGCCAGGCAGAAGTCCCAGTGGAGCTTATGTTCGAGCTGAGCCTTAAACAATGAATTGAGATTTTCAGGTATCAAGGAGGAAGGACAGTTTGCCAGGCAGAGGTCTCAATGGCAGGTGTCATCAGGGAAGGTCTCCTGGAAGAAGAGAACTTGATCTGAGCCTTGGGTGAATTGGAATAAGGAAGTCGTCCTAGGTGGGAGGAACAGAGCAGATGAAAGCCCAGAGGAGGAATGTTTAGGGCACAGAGAGAAAACTAGCCTGGCTCGATGGGAAGAGTGTGGGTAGTAGAAGAGAAAATTAAATCAGGAGCATGTTATTGGTGGGGTTTTTTTGTTTTTGTTTTGTTTTTTTATTTTTTTTGAGACAAAGTCTCACTCTGTTGCCCAGGCTGAAGTGCAGTGGCAGGATCTCGGCTCACTGCAACCTCCTTCTCCCAGGTTCAAGCAATTCTCCTGCCTCAGCCTCCAGAATAGCTGGGATTACAGGTGTGCACCACCATGCCTGGCTAATTTTTGTATTTTAGTAGAGATGGGGTTTCACCATGTTGTCCAGGCTGGTCTCAAACTCCTGACCTCAGGTGATTCACCCGCCTCAGCCTTCTAACGTGTTGGAATTACAGGAGTGAGCCACTGCACCTGACCTGGAAACATGTTGATAAGGCTTGAATGTCAAGCCACAAGGTGAACTTGATCCTGAGGAGTCTGGGGAGCCCTGGACTGGCAGGCCAGACTCAGAATGGCAAGAGGACTGATGGTGCCTTTCTCCGCTCCTTTTCCTTCAGCGTGCCCACCCTAGAGCCCCAGGAAAGAACTTCAATCCAGTTTGACATCACCCCCTCCAAGAGTGGCCCAAGGCAGCTGCAGGTGGACCTTGTAAGCCCTCACTTCGCAGACATCAAGGGCTTTGTGATTATCCATGTGGCCACTGCAAAGTGATGAATCATGATGGACTGAGAGGGGAGGTTTTGGCCCTTGTCCTTCTCCTGCCCATTCTTTGTCTCTTCCATGTGGGAGCCAGGGGCCCTCAGTTAGTCCTGCTTCAACCTGTGTGCTACTTTGTAAACTTAGGCAAATTCCTTCTCATTCTGGGCCTCAATTTACTCTTCTGTAAAATGAGGTGTTGCACTCAGTAATCCTTAAACTTTTGGACAAGCATAGATGATGTAAGAACCTAGGGAGCCTCTCCAACCTTCATCTCATCATCCCCAGAGCTGGGAGGCTGACAGACCTGAGCATCACAGTAACCCTGGCCCATTCAGCTCTGCCATCTTCCGCCCTTTCAGCTCACCAACACCCTGGCTGGCCCTTGGGCTCTCCTTGCTTCTCAAATGCCCTGGCCACATCAAGAGCCAAGGATCCTCCTCATAGTCCTGACAGAGAACCCAAAAGTATCAGAGCTGGAACCTAACCATCCCTCAACACTGCCATTATAGAGAAGAAGGAAACTTGCTGAGGCCACACAGTGAGCTACAGGCAAGAGTTGAGGCCCACGTGTGTGCCACTTACACTTCCTAAGTCCCGATCCTAAAAAGCATTAGATTTTAAGCAAAGAGAGATTTTCCCTCAATGAAGACACAGGCCGAGGATCTAAGGGGCAACTGATGCCTGGGAGAAGCTAAGAAGACAAAGGAGGGGCCCAAACTGGATTGCATTCCCCTAAAATCTGCAGCCCCAAATCTCATCTAGTTATGGTCATTAAGGAGCTCACAAACCAACCCAGCTACCCCAGTGTGGACTTCTTTCTTTAAAACAGTGCTGACTTTGCAAAATATCCCCAGCAGTTTACATAGTTTACACTATGTAAATCACGAACTTTGAGTCAAAGCAGGAGATGGACCCCTGGGACAGGGACCAGAGTAGATACTACCAGGCCCTGAAGATAACTGCACTAGACATGGAATTCAACTCTGAAATCTTCTAGTCAGCCAAAGGAATTCTAATTAATCACATAATTTAGGTAATCTGAACAAAAACAATGAAACAGGCTTATCTGCAATGAGACGTCTCTTGAATATGAATTTAAGCAAGAACAATATGTAGTGAGTCTTTGTAAAAAACAGGGTCAGGTAAACATACGGACAGTGTTTGATGGATGATCCTGGCCATCCCTCAGTGAAGGCATTTCTCTGTTGGTTCAACACGTGGGGATGGGATTTGGAGAAGCAGATGAATGGATGCACTTAATGAGTAAGGCCTGTGGGCTGCCTCAACTGTCAGACTGCCTTTTCAACCCCAGGATTTTGATACCGATCTCATATAAAAGGGGAAGTTGGGCACAAACCCATTTCTACAGGGTTGTGCAGCAGGAAAGGGACATTGGGGACAAAAGACAAAAGAAGACAAAATACTACTCCTAGGATAAGGACACTCCTTCCAGCAGGAAAGCCTTATGTGTCAGCCAGGATGGGTCTCCCCTTGTGGTGGCTTCAAACAAATGCCAACTGCCTGTTTTCCTTAAGGTTCTGAGTTGGAGTTTAGAGTGCAGGATATTGATTAAGGAGTGACCTGGTGATCAACACCCATGGAAGGGAGTGAGGGAAGCAGAGTGGGAAGAGCGAGGAATCAAACTACAGTGCAGGCCCAGGTCTTGACTCCAGGCAGCTCTAGAGCTAGAATGGCCTGTCAGACTAAGCATAAGGGGTCTTCAAAAAGTTCCCAGAAAATATGTATTATGAAAAATCTGTGCATGGATTTTAAAAGTTTATTGCACCAAAATAAACTCAAACTACGTTGTTATAGCATGTCTGAACAGGATCTAGTTTAGTGCCTGAGAATGATAAGACATCGATTTAAAAAAAGTCCCTATCAGAGCAACATGAATTCTGCTAAAATTAAAGCAAAATCAGACATCAGCGGTGTCATTGATGATGAAGCTTGCGTGGAAGAATGGTGAAATCACTGATGCTTCACAAAACATTCACGGGGACAGTGCCCCAAAGAAATCAGCAATTTACAAATGGATAAGCTATTTTGAGATGATGTTGAGGATGAAGCACTCAGCAGCAGACCATCCACACTGATTTGTGAGGAAAATTGCCCTAATTGAAGAGGCAAGTGACTAACAGCACAAACAACAGCCAGCACCTCACTCAGCTCAGCTTACACAATTCTGACTGAACAGTTAAAGTTGAGAAAATGTTTCATTCAATGGGTGCCAAAACTGTTGCCCCCAGATGAGCTGCAGACAAGAGCAGAGCTTTCAATGGAAATGGTAAACAAAGGATCAATATCCTGAAGCATTTCTTTAAAGAATTGTAACAGGAGCTGGAACATGCTTTACCAATACAGTCCTGAAGACAAAGCACAATCAAAGCAATGGCTACCAAGAAGGGGAAGTGGTTCAGCCAAAGCAACAGGGGACCAGCCGGCTGGGCATGGTGGCTCACGCCTATAATCCCAGCACTTTGGGAGGTTGAAGCAGGTGGATCACCTGAGGTCAAGAGATCGAGATCTGCCTGGCCAACATGGTGAAACCCTGTCTCTACTAAAAATACAAAAGTTAGCCAGGCGTGGTGGTGCGTGCCTGTAATCCCAGCTACTCAGAAGGCTAAGGTGGGACAATCACTTGAACCCAGAAGGCGAAGGTTGCAGTGA
>CAUYLG010029644.1:0-100800 GCA_963573385.1 Cacajao melanocephalus | reverse complement strand
TTATTGGCATAAAAGAGTTTTTTAATACCCATTTTTAGACTGCATTCTAGCCTGGGCAATAGAACAAGAATCCCATTCTCTCTCCCTCTTTCTCTTCCTCTTTCTTTCTCTCTTTCATTCTTTTTCTTTCTTTCTTTCACTTTTTCTTCCTTTCTTCTTTTCTTTTTCTTTCTTTCAAAAAAAAAATATAGCTAGATAGGCAAGTAGATAGATGTCTATCTATAAATCTAGATACAAAGACTTAAAATCTGTCTGTCTCCCCTACCCTGTAGCCCATTTGCATGTCTCTGTGGATCTCTGTATATCTCGACCTCAGGCTGGATTTCCTCCTGAAAGATGGGTGAGTGGAATGATTGGGAGATTTGGGCAAAAGGAGGCCATCTTGAGCGCCCCCTGGAGGCATGTCTCCAAAGGGCCTGAACCTGCTCTGATAATTTAAGCCTATCCTGAAAAATCATGTATGTGGAGGTCCTTGTTGCCAGTGGAAACTGGTGTTTGCCAAGCATAGGAAATAATCAGGTGCCACTGATGAATGGAGTTAGACTGGGGCCTGTAGCGGCCTCCTCAGGGTGGAATAAGCAGAGTTAATATCCAGCCCACATGCACAAGTAATGTGCTTATTTTTAAAATACTCAAGTACAGTTACAGTGCATGGTATAAATCACTAGTACTACCCTAGCCTCTCCCCCAGTTATCTCCTCAGCTTCCTACAATCCAGAAATTAAAGAGTTAATGCTTGGCTCAATGGGAAGCCTGCAGATCCTGCCCCAAGGCTAAGGTCACTATCCATTCTAATTGGTCAGTGTCCATGACATACCAGTTGTTGAATATCTTGAAATAACTCCAGATGATATGTTTTAAATGGGGAGGAATAGCGGGTAAGGTGAGGCTTCACTTCAGGGGTCACCATGCACTGATGTGCAGGCTGTTCACTGCACAAGTTCTCCTGACTGGGGAGTCAGCGGGAATTCCGGCCTGTGCTCTGTTTGCCAAGCCATGTGTCCTGGTGTGGGACTGCATCTACTCGGAGGAAAGAAGACTTTTTCTGATGTGAGTAGAGGTGCCGTGTGTTCTAGCAGCTGGCTCACTTCAGAAGCTCTTTCAAGCTTCCAGGCCTGGGTGGAAGAGGGCCTGACACAGGATAGGGGCCACAGGCTGGAAAGTCACAAATAGTTTCAAGAAACATCTGGTAGCATCATACAACCCTAAAAAAGAACTGATAGGGCCAGGTGCAGTGGCTCATACCTGTAATCCCAGCACTTTGGGAGACCGAGGCAAGTGGAACACTTGAGGTCAGAAGTTCAAGACCAGCCTGGCTAACATGGTAAAACCCCATATTTCCTAAAAATGCAAAAAATATCCAGGTGAGGTAGCACACACCCATAGTCCCAGCTACTCAGTCCCAGGAGACTGAGGCAGGAGAATCGCTTGAACCCGGGAGGCAGAGGTTGCAGTGAGCTGAGATTAAGCCATTGGACTCCAGCCTGGATGATGAAGTGAGACTCTATCTCAAAAAACAAACAAAAAAAAACTGATGGTTAGAGGAGATGAAGGAGAGTGAAAATGTAAACCTGCTTCCTATCTGAAGTATTGAAAGACTCTGTGATGGTGACAGAAAGAGAGATCAGAAAAAAATTATCAGTTGGAGAAATGATGTGATAGATTTTGTTTGCTGTCTACTGAGTGGGAAATTATAGCTAAGTATACAAACAAGATGCCCAAGTAAACCAGAGTGGGAGTGCAGGTGAGGGGTCAAGGCTGCAGATGGAGAAGCTGGGGTTCTGCACATTGCAAACCTTGAGGGGCACTCCTGTTTCTTTCCCAGCAAAGGTCCAGTGAAAATCCTATAATTAAGGATTACCTGTTGGAATGGAAGGTAGTAAGGAGAGCAGACAGAGTACCCAAAGAGCCCGTGAGAGCAAGAAGGTGGTGAAATAGGGCTGCAGCTTCATGTAACGAAAAGCACTTGGGTTTTTGCACCATTAGAATTGAATTTAAGTGTTTCCCTGCTACTCACCAGCTGAGAGCCCTTAAAGACATTAACTTCTCTGAGCCTTGGTTTCTTTGAAACTTACCATAATAATACCTACTTTACAGAGTTGCTAAGAGAATTAAACTAGGTATGTGAACTGCCTAGCAGAATGTGTGGCAAAAAGCAAGTGCTTGACACCCGTTACCATCATTAGAAGTATTATTGCTATTATTATGAGCAGAGGGCTGCATTTTAAAAAGCCTTGGTGAGCACCTACAGAGCAGGACAGGAGCACTTGCAGAGCCGGGCAAGACAGGGGACAGGGATGTGTCAGTGGCAGACTTCCCAAGATCTGTCCTAGGATGCTGCCCCTTTCTCCTAGAGGCAGAATTTAATATATGAGTGTGATTTTGATAAATCACATGTATTATGGGCTTATCTGTGTATGAACTAGAACCACCTTCGAGCTAGGTTTGGCAACAGGACAGCTGAAGGCTGGGAAGCAGTGATGCCATAACCATAAAGGCCCTTGATGAAGAAGAAAGATTCAGCAAAGGCTTAAGGCTTTGGCCAGCTGGAGTCAAGCAGGGGTGGCTGGGAGGCAGCCAGCCCTCTCTTAGGGAGCAAAAGTCAGTCTGGAGGCTCTCAAGGAAGAGGGTTCAAATGTTTCCAGTTATGGAACCAGGAGAAGGCTGAACAGTCCAGGTGTCATCCCCATCCGCATCTGTGGTATCAGGACTTTCTAGTAGTGCTGTCCAAGTTCTGACCAGCCTTGAGATGCCTGTGTTAAGTTGAATCTTTGATACTGAGCCTGCCGTGCCCCCCTGTCCTGAGTCACATTTACTAAAATTAACCAAAAGGATTCTTCAGTATGTGTGCAGGGCAGGAGGTCAATATCTGTGCCCCTGATACAAACGAGGGAGATGTTATTTCAGAAGAGCTCTAAGGCCAAGACAGTCAGGTGAATATAGTATTCATTTCTCTTTGGAAGTAGGCAAGTATAAGTGATACATAAAACAATATTTTAACACAGAATTTAAAGAATTGGAGGAGGCACAGGGTACCATCCTGGTCTCCTTGTCTAAATACTCCAAGTTGGTTAAATGAAGTGGATAATTCTTACCCTACCTATCTCAGAGTAGAGGTGAGGGTTCTATGACATAAAGAATACAGGTCGTTTATGAACTGTAAGGCATTATATATATTAGGCCATAACGCTGATGGAGATGCTTAAACTAAAGAGACATTAAGCTAGTTGTGCAGAGACAAGTGTGGGTGGGAGAGGACACAGGAAAAGAAGTGGCTTGGGGTAGCTGCTGAAAGGCAAGTGAGAGGCTAGGGCTGACATCTCTGGGAAAGTTTTGAGGCCCTTGAACCATGGGGTGGGGAACAGTGGTAAAGGGAAGAAAGGAAGCACTCTCTTTAGCCAGGGATAGGAGGGGTTAGAGCCTGGATACTGGTTAGACAGGAGGGTGTTCACTGCTTCACACCTTGCACACATGCTGAAGACTCCTTTTGGTTAATTTTACTAAATGTGAGTCCGGAGATAGGGGCAGGGCAGGCTCAGTGTCAAAGATTCAGCTCAACACAGGCATCTCAGCCCCATGGGCTGGGGACTTTAGTTCCCAGCTCTTTTGGATACTGGTGGTTATAACTGAGCTTTGAGGGCACACAGCAGCAATTATTCTTGCCCTATGTGTACTCCTTGTGAGAAGGAAGGGGCTGTCGCTTGGCCTGAAACAGCCCCTTCCTTCTCGCAAGGAGCTCACCGCATCATCTCCTCTCCTCAAATGAATTCCTAGAATCTGACCTCCTTTCCTGGGCAAATCTCTGTCTCTAACTAACCACCTTACAACAAAGTTGGTCCGTGGTGTGACTGTCTTCTCCACTGACCATCATATCCTAGAGGGCAAGAGTGTATACTCCAGTGCCTAGCACTGTGAATTACATATAATGAATTAAATTCTCTTGGTTCAATTCTTCCTGAATACCATTCACGATCCCTTCTGCAAAGATTACCCTGCAAAAAATATTTGTTCTTCAGCCTTCCCTAAGCGTTAATATTCGTATAAATGTTGCTCTCAGTTTTGTACTTTTTTTTTTGAGGTGGAGTCTCGCTCTGTCACCCAGGCTGGAGTGCAGTGGCACGATCTCGGCTCGCTCCAACCTCTGCCTCCCGGGTTCAAGCTATTCTCCTGCCTCAGCCTCCTGAGTAGTTGGGACTACAGGTGCATGCCACCACACCTGGCTAATTTTTTGTATTTTTAGTAGAGACGGGGTTTCACTGTGTTAGCCAGGCTGGTCTCCATCTCCTGACCTCATGATCTGCCCACCTCGGCCTCCCAAAGGGCTGAGATTACAGGCGTGAGCCACCACGTCCATCCTGCTGTCAATATTTGTTTAGATGTCCTGAGTACTTCCGTCCATCTGCTTGTAGACTTCTATAAGCAGGTGGTTTAACCAAACTGTAAAGCACTCAGCAGGCCTAGTTCCACACTCTGAAAGTTGCTTAGTAAAATGTTTTTGATCTTGGTGGTCGGTTGATGGCGGTAAAAGTAAAAGCCATTAGGACTGTAATTAATGAAGATGCTTTATGCAAGTTTTCCCCAAGTGCAAGTGAGAGGACATGTAATCCCAATACCAATACTCGATCTTTCACTCTCGGGAGATTTCCCCACTAATTAGTCTGAAACTGTAATTTAGCCTATACTTGAAGGAATGTGTCACATGAGGACACTTCTAATTTATTTCTGACCTTCTTTGAATTTAGAGGCACATATGCCATTGACCAGCATTCCTCCCAATTGCCACTTTCCTGCCACCAAAAAAAAAAAAGAAGAAGAAGAAAAAACAATAATGATCTGTCTAAGACCTGAGAAGGGAAGGCAAGCTCAGAGTATTTCCTAGCACTCTGCTTGTCTAAAGGTTTTGTCCAACTGTCCTGCTGTTTTCTCAAGCCTTCCCTCTAGTGACCAATGAGCTTTCTTCTACATTTCCAGGACTTTGAAACGAACAAAGAAATGTAAGCAGAAGTGATGTCTGTCATACTTGGGTGGAAACTTTAAAAGCCGATGCACGACTTGTTCCATACCCTCTCCCTTCTGCCACGGCAAGGAGAAAGTTCCAGATAGCGGCTGCTCAATAAGCCTGAGTCCCCACGTGAGGACAGCATGTAGCACATCCCCAGCCAATTCATGATGGACATGGAGAGTAAGAAAGAAAGAAACTTTGCTGTTTGAAGACACTAAGACTTGAGGGTTGTTTGTTACTGAAGCATAATGTGGCCCATCCAGACGGACGTAATCATCCTATGTTACGGAAACCCTATCCCAGACTTAAACAAGTTATATTTGCTATTGCCCCCTGTATTTTCTCCTAGAAGCCTACCTGCACAGTTGACCCCAGTGGGCAGTCTTTCTAGTCCTTATAGATTTCATGGCACCTTATTCCTAGAATTCCCTCTCAAAATAATCTACTTAAAATATTCCACTCCTGGGGAAAGCCACTCCATTCCTCCTTTTCTGAAAGTCCAGCAAAAGCCTCCACTGAGGTTTGATGGAAAGGTGTGTAATCTGTCACACATCCTATATTGTTCCCTTTTTCCAGCTCCCAGCCCTGAAGGATGCAGGGCCCAGCGGGGCCCCCTGGCCACTGAGGGAACAGGAGTCACCCAGTCGCCGTGTTCTGACAGCTTGTCACATTATTTTTCCCTGTGGGGGCTCTGCTCCCTCCATCTAACCTTCTCCTCTGTCCCCTGAGACCAGAGGCCTCTATACAAGGCCCCCGAGGCAAAGCAAAGCAAGATTGATGCCCTACGAACAGCCATGCCCGGGAGGGCTTGCGGTTCAATGCATAGAGCAGCCCATTCTTCCCCATTTCAGGTTCTCACACTGGACACCAAAGCGGGAGCTCAGAGCCAGGACAGCAAGAATTCAACCTTTGTTCATCCTCCAAACACAATTGATCCACCACACTCCCCAGTCTCCCCAACACAGGCCCTCGCACCTCGCCTACTCAAAATCTTTCTAAAGATATCCCAGACCCTTTGGACAGGGGAGCTAGAATCAAAAGTTGATTCAAAAAGTTTAATTGTAGCATGAAAAAAAAACCCACTCATTTAAATATCGGCCAAGGAGAGGCCATTCTCCCATTCCCACACCCACCGATGTGCCTTTCTCCCCACTTGTCTCATTAAAGAAAGTGGTGTTTGAGGGCCATAGGCTGGGTAATCCTGCTACAGAATCATAAATTAGCATGAACGCCAATGGTTTACTTGCATCCCCAGTCCCCTGAATGTGCAGGTAAAAGCCTCCTAAGGGCTCAGGCCAAGAGCAGGGCTCTGAGACTTCCAGGGGCTGTCAGGCAATACATATAAAAATTATTTCATCTAAATTCCCTGAGAGGTTTCATAGACCAAAGCACCTCTGAAGGACAAAGAGACAACTGTAAAATTACCTGAAAATAAATGCTTCTAAAGTGGTTGGAAGGAATCCAGGGTAAGGGGAATTCGAAGGCCAATAACTAATCCATCAGCTCTTTTTTTTTTATTTCCCACATCTGGACTTTTTTTTTCCAAGGCCATAGCCTGTCACCATGCAGTTTATCAGCTGTCACTCCATCTCGATTGCGGGTGACATGAGATCAATGGTCTAAAACTGCTCTCAGATCTATAGAGAAATTTATAACACCAGGCTCCACTGTGTCCTGGCTGGGCCTGGGTCCCAGGGTTCTGAGGCAGAGGCTGCCATGCAAACTTCATTTCCATTTCAAAAGTGGATTGTGACCCACTTAAAGCAAGTGAGTTCAAGCTGTCAGATGCAAAAGAAGACCTAAGTCAGAAGTCTTCTGCACTTACAGAACAATGACTTTGAGGGGGAAGAAAGAAGATTAGCCAATGATTAAAATTCTCTCTGCCCAGAAGAGGCTCTAGCGTCCTGCTTTAATTTCTTTAAGTCATGTGGGATTTATTAATAACAAAACACTAAATTTGTCCCAACATGTTTTAGGCTCTGAGACTAATTAATCCATCCAATGTATCTAACTATAGAACTCCTGCATGTAGTTTAAGCACAGATTTGCGGTTCTTCACTGAAAGTTTGCTTCATTACCCACAACCTCTTTTTCCCCTATGAACTCTGTAGTGTTTCCTAATTCTGCCTCAAAGTGCCCAAGCACCATAAACAAGGCCCTAGGAACCCAGGCCACATCTCACATCCCACACCCTTCAGCCGAAAGGCTCCAGGGAAATTTTTAATTTCTCTCCAACACACACTGAATCCTTGGGGTCATAAGGGAAACATCCCTAGGCCACGGACAGCTGTAGAACCTCCCACTTCCACCCCACCATCATTTTTCATGGACAGATGTCCAACAGAAGATACACTGAGGTGCCACTAAATTTGCTCGTGGTTGAACCCAGAGAAGCCTCAACTTACTGAGAAAAAGTAAATCCTCTCTCCCTCCACCATCCACCCGCATTCTTCTTGGAACTAAACTCAAGGGGAGGCTCTCAGGAGGAACTGCATTCTCCAGATGGCTGGAGAACCAGCAACTCCTACATCACTTGCTTCAGCTCCTGTTGGAGGGAGAAGGTGGGATTCACACAGAAGGAAATACAGTCCTCAGAATCAGCCTATAGATGAGCAAGTGCCACCACAGAGCACTCTTCTCTCCCCTGAGCCTCTTGGGATTTGACCTTACCAGTCACTCACTACTCACCGTTCCCCAAACAGCCACTTGAGAGAATTACCCATTGCTTTCTTTCCAGGTCAAAGTTTCACCAGTGCAGGCTTCTTTCTCCACTTTCCCTGTACCTGATTTTCTTTCACTTTACCCTGGTGAGCCTATTTACGTCAGGGTGACATCCTTCAACACTCTCCATTGCCTTAAGGGTGAAACCCGAATGCCTTAACATGGTACACAAAGCACCCACCTGCTCGCCCTGGCTTTCACCACTTCTCTGTACTCACCAGGTCCTTCCATAGAACCTTATATCCCAGCCCTGAGATCTTTGTGTCACTCTCTGTTCTTCCCGCAAGGAATGCCTTTTTCACCTCCACCCCTACCTTCTCCCTTTGTACCCCAACTAATTTCTACTCATCTTTCAAAACTCAACTCAAGTGTCACCCAAAACCTTTTTCCCAGCACTACTGGGCCTCCCTCCTCTGGGCTCATACAATCAGGCAAAGCATAACTGTATCGCTATTCTTAGGCCCCGTGCCACACGTCCAGGTATTCCTCTTCCTCAAGAAGCCGCCTGTGATCAGCAGCAGTGTGGGCTGCACTTCTGCACCTCACGGCACTTCTCACACCCATTTGGGTGTGAGACGTTTACTCTATATCCTCAGCCTTAGGGATGGCAGGATCTAACTTTTTATTTCAGGACACTTTTACATTTACAGAAAAACTGTAGAGATAGTCCAGAGAGTTCCCATAACCCCACGTTCCCTGTTACTAACATCTTACATCACTCTGGTACCTTTATTACAATGAATGACTGATATTATTATTATCTAAAGTCCATATTTTATTCAGATTTCCTTGGTTATTCTCTGATGTCCTTTTCCTGTGCCACAATACCACATGTAGCCATCATGTCTCTTTAAGCTCTTCTTGGCTGTGACAGTTTCTCAGATTTTCCTTGTTTTTTATTATTTTGACAGTTTTGAGGCACATTGGTCAGTTTTGGCAGAATATCATCCTTCAGTTTGGTTTTTATCTGATGTTTTTCTCATTATGAGACTGAAGTTTTGTGGTCTTGAGGAAAATCACAGAGATAAAGTGCCATTTTCATCACATCATACCTAGGGTGCGTACCATCAACACGGCCTATCACTGTTGATGTTGACCTTGAGCGCCTGACCAAGGGAGTGTTTGACAGGTTTCTCCAGGTAAGCGTATTCTTTTTCTCTCCTCTTCATACTGTATTCTTTGGAAGAAAGTCACAATCCACATAGTTCATATTTAGAGAGTGGGAAATTATGATCCACTTTTTTGTGGGCAGAGAATCTACTACATAAGTTGTTCGATAGGCTTCCTTATGGTAGATTTGTCTCTTCTTTCCCATTTATCATTTATTTCTATCAGTATAGATACTTTATTTTTTAATCTCTGTTTCCACACATTTATCACAAAGTCTGGCACTTAGTAATTCTCAATAACGTGGGTTGAGAGAATGAAGGTGTTACGGACTGATCTCCGAAAACTCATAAGTTTAAGGCCTAACTCCTAGGACAACAGAATCTGACTGTATTTGGAGCTAGGGCCTTTAAACAGATAATTAAGATTAAATGAGATCATAAGAGTCAGCTCTAATCCAATATGACTGGTGTCCCTTTAAGACAAGGAAGCGATACCAGGGTCTCAGCACACAGAGAGAAGGCCATGCAAGAACACAGAGACAAGGCAGCTATCTGCAAGCCGAGGAGAGAGGTCTCAGGAGAAATCAACCCTGCTGGCACCTTGGTCTTGGACTTCCTGCCTCCAGAACTGTGAGAAAATAAATTTTTGTCCTTTAAATCACCCAGTGTGTGGCATTTTGTTATGGCAGCTCTAGCAGAGCAACACGGAAGGGAAGCACAGGGTCAAACACTTTTCGTACATTGGCTCAGTATAGGTCAGCAGGGGAGTTATCTGTCGCTCCTAGGCATTTCAAAAGGGAAAGTCCCCTGAAATATTCTGCTCCTCCAGAATTATGGGCTCCTGTCCATTAAATATCTGTATCTGTAGGTGGTTTCAGTCTGAATACACGGCTTTTATAGAAATGAGTAGGGGAAAAAACTCTACTGAGAACTCCTTTTTGTCATCACCTGATCTCAACTAGTGAGTAAGGTACCAAACGGTTTTGAAATGACAGGAGGGCATGAAAATTGCTGGAACCCTCACATAACCACTGTCTCTTTCCTTTGGGATCTATATACCCATCACTATACTTATTATTTCCAGGGAAGAATGAGTGAATTGGGGAGACAGTTGTTACTAAAGAAGCAGACAGGAAATGGGAGAGTTTTTTTTCTTTCTGAACAAATCCCTCACCTATAAGAGGTTTAGATTAAATAGTCTTTGATGTTTATTCCCTGTGCTTTAAAGGAAAAACTAACATGTGTTCCTAAGCACCTGATATTATGTCATCTTACACAGTCTTAAAAACAACTTTGCAAAGTACTGATATTATACCCATTCTGCCGATAAGGGAACTAAGTAAGATACAGAGAAAGGTTGAGTGCAGTGGCTCACGCCTGTAATCTCAGCACTTTGGGAGGCTGAGGCAGCAGGATCACTTGAGGTCAGGAGCTCGAGACCAGCCTGGCCAACATGCTGAAACCCTGTCTCTACCAAAAAAATACAAAAATTAGCCAGGTGTGTGTGGTGGTGCACACCTGTAATCCCAGCTACACAGGAGGCTGAGGCACAAGAATCGCCTGAGCTCAAGAGGTGGAGGTTGCCTTGAGGGAAGATCATGCCACTGTGCTCTAGCATGGGTGACAGAGCAAGACTGTCTCAAAAAAAAAAATACAGACAGAAAATAATTTGCACAAGTCACACAGCAAATCAGTGGTAATGATAAGATTTGAGCCCAAGCAGGATGATTCCAGATCCTGTAGTCAACAGCTGTGTTCTGCTTCCTATCAGGTAAAGTAGGTCTCCCAGAAGGTCCTGACGCACAGAACACACAAAATGATGAGTGGCCCAAGATCTGGAAATGATCCAGGGTCTGTGAGCATCTGGCACTGGAACCAATCCAAAATCAATGTTTAAATAACAGTTACCTTCACCCCCAAATTGTCTCATTGTCTGACTGCTGAATTTGAATCAGGGATATGGAGAATGCTGCTCTGTGGTTTACCATACAGTTTAAAAGTCACCAGCCAGTACAGACCACCCAATAAATACACGGAGAGAAAGATAACTTAAAAAAAAAAATAGAGTAAGCATTTGGAGTGTAGAAAACAGCTTGGTTGCATTTCTAGAGCACCAACCCCAGTAAAACCCAGAGGCTTCAGAATTTGATGAGATTTTTGCAAAGCGTGTTTTCACTACAAAAATGAATTAGATGCCCCGAAGAGCTTCCTCTGTTCTTTGCTTGGCCGAGCACTTGCTGCAAACTTCCCTAAGGGGTTTGTCCAATGAAGTAAGCCTGTAGGAGGAAAAACCAGGGCCCTAGGCTTATTTTTAAAGAAGAAAAAAAAGTAAAAGGTTAAAAACATAACCCCTCTCTTCATCCATCCTTAGAATTAACGCTTTCCAGTGAAGTCTAGTTCCCTTTCTGGTAGATATAATCCTAATTAAAAATAAATTACATGCTGTATAGAACTTGAAATGGACAAGATAATCCTATTACACATGAGAATATATCCTGATTTTCTTTCCCGCTAAACTGTGGGAGATATCAGATCAGCCTGAGCCCCCCATTGTCGCCTCTTTGAAAACTTTCCTAGAGCCCTAATCCGTCACGTGACGCCCGTGTCAATCTCAGTGTTTGCACGCGAGTTTCACAATGCCGGCATTAGGCTTGGTAACAGAAACCCAGCTTTGCGGAGCCCGCAACATTTGCATTCCGAGAAAACGCCGGCCATTGTGGAGCTGTTTGTTCTCAAGATTGCAAGACAGTTGCCGGTGAAGTTGCTAAAACCGAGAGAAAGGGGCTCCTTTGAGCCTGCCCAGACCTTTTGGTATGATAACAAGGCGATTCTAGCGGCTTTTGTGGGGCCGGACCAGCGCCGGGGCGGGCGAGCTCCCCTCCTTCTCCCCTACTCCTCTCCAGCGCCACCTCCCCGGACATATTTTCCTCCCCGGGGAGTTGCTGCGGACATTGATGCGCTATTTTAAATCGTATTTCCATAATCGAGCGGCTGCCCGCGGCCGGCCCGGAGCTCACGGTGCTCGCGTGCCTTCACACCTCCACCGCAGGCACGGAAAGGCCTGTGCTGACCAGCCGCGGCTGGAGACTCGCGGCTCCCTTCCCCGGCTCCCCGGCTCCCCGGCTCTTGGCCGCCTGGCGCCGCAGCCGTCGTGGCTACTTCCGAGCTACAAAGCTCTGGCCGCGGACAAAACGCTGTGGACCTGTTACCAGCCGCCCTACACCTCTCCTCCCGCCTCCTGGCTTTTGCCTGCCCCCACTCCCCTTTCCTTTTCCCACTTCCAAGCACACCTTGGTTTATTTCAGCCTTGAGAATGAGCATGCTGACGCGGAAGCACTTTCAGTAGGAATTGCAAGTAGTTCCGAATCTCTGGCCAAGCCAAAAACCTAAACTTGGACAGCTCATGGCGGGGCTCCCAAGTCCAGCCCAGAACTGCGAGGTGCGGGGGCGCAGGGGGCGCTGGCTTGAGGTCCGGATCCCAGCCACTCGCGGCCGGGCTGTGCTCGCTGGAACAGCTGAAATCCCTTCCTCTGGGACTCCGGCCCCATTGCCTTCCTCCCACTTTCCCTACCTTCCGGGTCCTCCGCCCGGCAGGAGCCGAGCCAAGCCGGGCTGACCTGCCCACGTTACGCCAGCGGAAGCGCCGAGGCCGCTGTCCACCAGCCAAGTTCTGAACCTGGTCCCGTTTGGGCCTCCAGGGGAAGAGGGATAAGGAAAGACGACGTTAGCCTAGGGACGCTAAAGGTCACCAGCCGGCCCCAGGCTGGGGTGGGAGTGTTGCGGGGCTCGGAAGGAAAATAGAAACTTCCTTCAGCTAAGTGTGACCCCCTCAAGGAATATCTCTTGGGCAGGGACAGGGGGAGGGCAAGATATTAAAAGACACTTGGGAGGAGGAAGAAAGCAGAAGAAAAGGCTGCGATTTGGGCTCCTGTAGGGGGCGCTCCTCCTTCCACGTCCCCGCGCGGCTGCAGATGCCTGGCCTTATTGCTTTTAGTATTCCCAAGGCTGCAAGGTGCAAGAGGAGAAGGGAACCAAGAGACACACTGCTCTGAGGAAGCCTCCAGCCATACACCATCCTCCTCCCCAGTCTCATAAAAGCTTTTATTTATGGATGGCTGGGGCTGAATTTTCTCCTCTCTGACAATTCCAAGCACCTCTCTCATCCCCACCACACAGCTCCCTGCTTGGCCACCCTAATCCAGGGAAACTACTGATCCTCTTATGAAAAGACCCCCAAAACACACTGCCTCGAGTTTGAAGGAAAGGAAAACATGGATAGGACGCTGACGGCAAGACTAAAATCGGGATTCTGAAGAATGTTTACTGAATGCAATCTGCTTGCCAAACCCATCACCTAAAAAGAAAAATTGTTTCCAGTGAGTGGCTTTTGATTTTTACCTTTCCTCCTTCGTGTGTATTTGCATAATCTGCTCAATCAAGCCCTTCAGTAAGAATCATTAAGAATCCGTCTTTTTCCAGATCCCAGCTCCATCTCCCTGGCCTTCAGGGATGGGAAGGGGCTATCTGTGGGGCAGCGCAAGCCCGGCCAGCCCCAGTATCCGCCCAGCCTAGAGTTTGGCAGTGCCGAAGCTCCACACTTTCCTAAGCAGATGGTTAAGTTCCCCTACGTTCGTGCCAGGTTTCAACGTCACGCTGTGATTTTGTTCTTCTGGAACCGGACGAGTGTTGCTTCCCAGAGTGGCCCTATTAGAACAGAAAGAAAATCCTCTAAATAGGCGGAACAAGGCATCAGGAGGAAAAAGTTCTCTAAATGCACTTTAATACGAGCCGGGTATTGTGTGGAATTCAGCGCCCATTACCGTTTAGCCAGAGAGTTATGGCAGTGATTGGAGATGAATAGAGGAACATAATGGATACATGTGGCGTTTGCTCATTATATTCAAGTTAGCCCAACTCCGCTGTGGAAACTGTTCAACTTTCTCTCCCCTTAGCTTGTCACAGTGAAATAATACAGACATTGAGGCCTCCAATGGGATCGCCTGCCACACCATTCTATTTCCACTGCTAACGAGGGCTTCATAAGCCTTTGATACAGTCTGATCTTTGAAACCTTTCCAAATCTCCTCAAGCTTATGCTAAATCCTATTTGGAACTTTTTTTCCTTGCCTGCTAGCGCCCAAGGCTTAAGAAAGCCATTTGGACAGTGACATGCATACTAATATATCGTGGGGCTCTTTTCCGAAAGGGAAGTGGCAGCTCTGATCACCGGGGCTCACACGAGCAAAACACAATTGCGTAAACAAATTTGAATAAAATCAATTTTCCCTTATACTACAGGCTGCTTAATCGAGAGGCTATTCCAGGCACCGAAGGAAGCTAGGAGAGAAGGAAAGCAGAGCCTCACTCAGCAGAGCAAGTCTGTAGGTAGGGGGCTGCAAGGCTTTGGAAGCCCCAGAGGTGCAAAATACCGAGTATGTGTGTTGGCGGGGGCTGTGGGGAAGGGGGAATCAGGAGCCACTGGGGTGAAACCCCAGCGTGTTCACACTTAGTTTTAGCAGCGGCACGGAGGGAGGCAGGCGACAATTAAACAAAACCATCCGCTCCTTTTACTCCTGGAGCCCTGTGCCAACTCCTCTACATGCAGGGTGCCGACAAGAAAAGGGGGGAAAAGCAAAAGGAGTTAAAGAAACAAAAGAAAGATTTCCTAATTTTCCTTTCTTGTTTTCCTCTCTCAGCCTTTCCACATTAAAGGGATTGTCAGAGGCAGGCGGAGAAGCGACGCGAGGGGGAGGCGGCCATTGGCTGCCGGGCTCGGGTGATTAGCATATCGGCGGCTATAAAGGCAAAGGCGGCGCGAGGCGGCGCAGCTTCTGTAAGAAGGGAGGGAGAGTTGCAGGTTGAGGGCGGGTCCGCGCGTCCTCAGAGCCCGCTGGAGCCGCGGAGCTGCAACCCGCAGACTTCTCCCGCACAGGGCTCGCAAAGGGCGTGATTCCGAGAGCCTGAGACTCACGCCCGTACCTGAAAACCAGAGAAGACTCTCTTCCTTAGCCTTTCGGATAGCACTTGAGGCTGGAGGCATGAGTCCTGCGAGGCGTTGGGGCAGCCCTTGCCTTTTCCCCTTGCAGCTGTTCAGCCTCTGCTGGGTGCTCTCGGTGGCCCAGAGCAAAACAGTCCGATACAGCACCTTCGAGGAGGATGCCCCCGGCACGGTCATCGGGACCCTGGCCGAGGACCTGCATATGAAAGTATCGGGTGACACAAGCTTCCGCCTGATGAAGCAATTCAACAGCTCTCTGCTCCGGGTGCGCGAAGGCGATGGGCAGCTGACCGTCGGGGACGCAGGCCTGGACCGCGAGCGGCTGTGTGGTCAGGCCCCGCAGTGCGTGCTGGCCTTCGACGTGGTCAGCTTCTCGCAGGAGCAGTTCCGGCTGGTGCACGTGGAAGTGGAGGTGAGGGACGTCAACGACCACGCGCCGCGCTTCCCCCGGGCCCAGATCCCAGTGGAGGTGTCCGAGGGTGCGGCCGTAGGCACGCGCATCCCTCTGGAGGTGCCGGTGGACGAGGACGTGGGCGCCAACGGGCTGCAGAGCGTGCGCCTAGCCGAGCCTAACAGCCCCTTCCGCGTGGAGCTGCAGACGCGCGCAGACGGAGCTCAGTGCGCGGACCTGGTGCTGTTGCAGGAGCTAGACCGCGAGAGTCAGGCCACCTACAGCCTGGAGCTGGTGGCCCAGGACGGCGGCCGCCCGCCGCGTTCCGCCACGGCTGCCCTAAGCGTGCGCGTCCTGGACGCCAATGACCACAGCCCGGCCTTCCCGCAGGGCTCCGTGGCCGAAGTGGAGCTGGCGGAGGACGCACCCGTGGGCTCCCTGCTTCTCGACCTGGACGCGACCGATCCCGACGAGGGCCCTAACGGCGACGTGGTGTTCGCTTTTGGCGCCCGCACCCCGCCGGAGGCGCGCCGCCTATTTCGGCTCGACCCGCGGTCGGGCCGCCTCACCCTGGCCGGGCCGGTGGACTACGAGCGTCAGGACACCTACGAGCTTGACGTGCGGGCGCAGGACCGCGGACCTGGGCCCCGCGCTGCCACCTGCAAGGTCATCGTGCGCATCCGCGACGTCAATGACAACGCGCCCGACATCGCCATCACCCCGCTGGCCGCCCCAGGCGCGCCGGCCGCCTCTCCCTTCGCAGCTGCCGTCGCAGCCGCTGCGCTCGGGGGAGCGGACGCTAGCTTGTCGGCGGGAGCCGGGACGCCCGAGGCTGGCGCCACCTCGCTGGTGCCGGAAGGGGCGGCGCGCGAGAGCCTGGTAGCTCTGGTCAGCACCTCGGACAAGGACTCGGGCGCTAACGGGCAGGTGCGTTGCGCCCTCTACGGGCACGAACACTTCCGGCTGCAGCCGGCCTACGCGGGCAGCTATCTGGTGGTGACCGCGGCGTCTCTGGACCGCGAGCGCATCCCCGAGTACAACCTGACGCTGGTGGCGGAGGACCGCGGCGCGCCCCCGCTTCGCACCGTGAGGCCCTACACGGTGCGCGTGGGCGACGAGAACGACAACGCGCCGCTCTTCACGCGGCCGGTCTATGAGGTGTCGGTGCGCGAGAACAACCCGCCCGGCGCCTACCTGGCCACGGTGGCAGCCCGGGACCGGGACGTGGGCCGCAACGGCCAGGTCACCTACCGGCTGCTGGAGGCCGAGGTGGGCCGCGCCGGGGGCGCCGTGTCCACTTATGTCTCGGTAGACCCTGCTACCGGAGCCATCTACGCGCTGCGCAGCTTCGACTATGAGACGCTGCGCCAACTCGACGTTCGCATCCAAGCTAGCGACGGTGGTTCCCCTCAGCTTTCCAGCAGCGCCCTGGTGCAGGTGCGCGTGCTGGACCAGAACGACCATGCGCCGGTCCTGGTGCACCCGGCGCCAGCCAATGGCTCCCTAGAAGTGGCAGTGCCTGGGCGCACCGCAAAGGACGCGGCCGTGGCCCGTGTGCAGGCCCGGGATGCAGACGAGGGAGCCAACGGGGAGCTGGCCTTCGACCTGCAGCAGCAGGAGCCTCGCGAAGCCTTCGCCATCGGCCGCCGCACGGGGGAGATAGTGCTCACCGGCGACCTCTCGCAGGAGCCACCGGGACGCGTGTTCAGGGCGCTCCTGGTTATATCCGACGGCGGCCGTCCCCCGCTCACCACCACCGCAACTGTCAGCTTCGTGGTAACAGCAGGGGGCGGGCGCGGGCCGGCTGCGCCCGCCAGTGCCGGAAGCCCCGAGCGTTCCCGTCCGCTTGGCTCTAGGCTCGGGGCGTCAGGGTCGGCGCTGCAATGGGACACGCCGCTGATCGTCATCATCGTGCTGGCCGGGAGCTGCACACTGCTGCTGGCCGCCATCATCGCCATCGCCACCACCTGCAACCGCCGCAAAAAGGAGGTGCGCAAAGGGGGGGCCCTCCGGGAAGAGCGGCCCGGGGCGGCGGGCGGCGGAGCCTCAGCTCCCGGCTCCCCGGAGGAGGCCGCCCGGGGAGCCGGGCCCAGGCCCAACATGTTCGACGTGCTCACCTTCCCTGGCAGCGGCAAAGCGCCCTTTGGCAGCCCCGCGGCGGACGCGCCTCCGCCTGCGGTCGCCGCGGCCGAAGTGCCGGGCTCAGAGGGCGGCAGCGCCACTGGGGAAAGCGCCTGTCACTTCGAGGGGCAGCAGCGGCTCCGCGGCGCGCACGCCGAGGTGAGGCCTTCCTTCGGCTGGGCTCCCCACTCCGTGCTCCGCGGACAGGCTGGGGGAAGGGAGACTGGAGGGGTAGGGTGGGCGCGTGCAGGTAGACACTTAACCTGTGGCACTTGTTTTTTCTTTTGTTTCTTGTCCAACCCTCCCCCCACTCCCATTCCCCTATTCCCTGCTGCAGCCCTATGGTGCCTCCCCGGGTTTCGGAAAGGAGACGGCGCCCCCTGTGGCTGTCTGGAAAGGACACTCATTCAACACCATCTCCGGCCGGGAAGCGGAGAAGTTCAGCGGCAAAGACAGCGGCAAAGGGGACAGTGATTTCAACGACAGCGATTCCGACATCAGCGGGGACGCTCTGAAAAAGGATCTCATCAACCACATGCAGAGTGGTGAGGACTCTTCTTTCCCGCCAAATTCAGCATTCCTCCCTTCCCTCGCCTTTCACCACTACTTGCCTCCCCTCAATCTCGGTTCCCACCCTCTTCCATCTTCCCCACTTTTTCTCACTCCTCCACTTGTGGATCTGGGCTTGCCTCATACAGTGAATTTCAAAATGCCAAGTCGAGGCAACTCCAGCTCTTGAATAAAGTACACCTTCCTCCTGTTAGGCAGCAGCGTGGGTGATATTAGCCATTAAAAAAAAAGGGGGTTCTGCTTATCATTTTTTTTTTCACTTCCAGCTGAAGAAGCTGGACCAGCTTTGCATTAAGATGGCTTTACAGGAAGCAATGTGCCTTCGATTCTTGAGACACGTGTCTATCCTTATGCGCACAGGCTTTCCTTTCAGCTGCTCTGACCCTGGCTGACATTTTGAAGATGGAAGCCTGGGTGTGTATAATCTCAGGCATAATCATCATAATGTTTCCTTTTCCCTTTCGTGTTAGGACTGTGGGCATGCACCGCTGAGTGTAAGATCCTGGGCCACTCTGATCGCTGCTGGAGCCCATCCTGCAGCGGGCCCAACGCACATCCCTCGCCTCACCCACCAGCTCAGATGTCAACCTTCTGTAAGAGCACGTCCCTGCCTCGGGATCCTCTGCGCAGGGACAATTACTACCAAGCCCAGCTGCCCAAGACAGTGGGGTTGCAGAGCGTCTATGAGAAAGTACTGCACAGAGACTATGACAGGACAGTCACTCTGCTCTCCCCTCCCCGTCCAGGGAGGCTCCCAGACCTGCAGGAGATAGGGGTACCCCTCTACCAGTCCCCCCCTGGCAGGTACCTATCCCCTAAGAAGGGAGCCAATGAAAATGTTTAATCCCATGCTGCATGTCTTCACACATCTACAGGTCACTCCGAGAAGCCCCTAAGTTATTGACCGGTTTCAGTGTTGTATATATAAATATGCAAGATGTGCCTTAAAATGAAGTTGTTGGAAGCTATTTCCAATCACATTGGTACTGTTTGGTATTTGCAAACAAAAATGTAGTTAATGTAATTTTTATGAAATGTGTGCAGTATTTAATTTTTCTTATCATGCTATTGACTTTAATTTCACTTGCAGCTTGCCATTTTCTTAGTGTTTTTAACCTGTACATTGTGTAATGTAATGTTTGTATATAATGAAATTTTGTTATATTTTTATATAATAAAAGCTAAAGTGGAAGTTATTGCCAAAGGAACTGTCTGGAAGACAAAAAAACAAAACATGTTGGAATTAATTGAAGTTTATCTTTCACCTGAAACAACCTAGTGTTTGAGAGATTTTGCCTTGCCAAGTATAACTTGTATATCTTGACTCTGTGGTAGATTTCAAGTTCAATGTTATTTAATTACATTTGGTGTTCTGTAAATTGTGTCACTTATAAGCACAGTAATAAAGGATTTGTCATGTGTTTGAAGAATCTGCTAATTGCTTTTCATGAAGTTGCCTATAGTCAGTCATTCACAAATAATTTGAGTACCAGAATGAAACCTTCTTTCAAGTGCTAATTATTTGGGCATTATTAATTTTCATGACAATATTAAACCCATGGGATTTCAAGTATTGCAAAATGTCACCCAAGTATTAAAAATATGTGTTGATTTCATAAATTATGTGCATCTCCATATGCATTAGTCTATAAAATCCCTGCTCTCATTTATTCACTAGATAAATATTTATTGAGCATCCACCAAAAAGTGAAGAAAGCTAAGTTTGGGTTGTTCATTCACTAATTAAACAAGCATCTGTAGAACTTTTACTAGCTGCTGGTAACTCCTCCTCAAGCTGGAGTTTGAGGTGAAGAAGACATAGTCCCAGGGAGCCCTCAGCTTATTCAGGATGTTAGTATCAAAAAGATTAACATAGTCTTTTGGAATGTAATAGGTTCCCACTACATTCTGTCCTACTTCCTCTTTCCTTGCCTTTGTCTGGAGTCAGTCTCCAAAGTAACTATCAGCACTATCCCACTCAGATTTGAGGGCAAAAATGACATAATGTTTCAGATTCACTTTAAAATATTCTAGAAAAAAAATAAGGGGCTAAGTGAAACAAGATTGATTTGATAAGATATTGATAACTGTCAATGCTAGCATGTGTGCATGTGAGGTAGGGAAATTTCACCAGTCTCTCTATATGTTTGTGTTTGAAAATGTACATAATGCAAAGTCTTAAAAAAGACAGAAGTACTATGCCTATGTCTTACACTCTATTCATTTCATTTGAAATTAAAATGATGATAATCATAATGAGACCTAACATTTACTGAGCAAGCCTTGTGTGAGCAGAGCTCCTTATCAAGCATTCTGCATGAATTATCTCATTTAATAGGGAAGTATCATTAACTTCATTTGGCAAATAAGGAAACTGAGGCACAAAGAGGTTAGATAAAATGCCAAAAATCACACAGCTAATAAGTATCCAGGGTGAGATTCAAACCTAGGTTATTCAGTGCAAAAAATAAAACAAAGTAATGAAACAAGTTTTTTGTTCGTTTGTTTTTTTCTTTTTTGGTTTTGGGTTTGTTTTTTTTTTTCACCTGAAAGAAACAAGGAGTTAGGTAGAAAAGTCTCAATGCATTGCCTTTACCGCATGATTACTGTTTAGCCCTTTATATTTGTGAAGTGCCTGTGTTCCTTTAATACTAATTATAGAGTGTGTGGCACTATAATGAATAGAGGAGCCCTCAAAGCTGCCTATTGAAATCATAATTGAAACCGGTGGTGGCTCCAAGTTGAACAGCAGGGTGGGTACACACAAGTGCTTCACCACCCACGGCCTGTGCAAAGTTCAGCGGTTTCTGCAGGCAACGGAGCCACACATGCGCCTGACAAGCTCAGACTGCCCAGACCATGGATTCCAAAAGAAAACATTATGGCTCCAGAGCCATGATGGCCAGGCCTGAGGGAACAGACTCCCAGGTAGACCTACCATTATAACATCTAAAACTTTATTCTCGAGCCAGTCCCATCAAATGCAAAACAGAAGAATGAATGATCCCACCGCAGTCTAAAAGCACCCAGTCTCCGCATATGTTTGCTGCTTTTGTCCTTCAAAAGTAAAATAATGTTATTGCCATTATTTTATTTTGTACTGTGCATACTATTTCATTACTCCGAAAATTTGGGTTTCAAAACCTCTGACTTCACTATCACTTTTTTCCTTGGCAAAATGACCACTATCAGATCTTGTTTTGATTTGGAACATTAAAAAAATCAAATACAGGCTGGGTGCAGTGGCTCATGCCTGTAATCCCAGCACTTTGGGAGGCCAAGGCGGGAGGATCACGAAGTCAAGAGATCGAGACCATCCTGGTCAACATGGTGAAACCCCATCTCTACTAAAAATACAAAAATTAGCTGGGCGTGGTGGCATGCACCCTGTAGTCCCACCTACTCAGGAGGCTGAGGCAGGAGAATTGCTTGAACCCCGGAGGGAGAGGTTGCGGTGAGCCAAGATCATGCCACTGCACTCCAGCCTGGGCAACAAGATTGAAACTCCATCTCAAAAAAAATAAAATAAAATACACAATTTCAGTCCTTAACATTGTCTGCTTAAACAAAAAAGGTTGGGGGCGTGGGGTTCCTCTATGGGCCAACAGCAGAAACTCTCCAAGGAACAGGAGCTGTGTAAGGGAGGCTTTTCACTTTTCTCCAGAAATGTTTACTCTCAATCACATTTTGAAGAAAATATATTGCTTTATTAAATTAAATGAGATAATATAGAGAGAGAATACTTGGCACAATTCTTGGCCTAGAGTAAGTTCCCACTACAGTCTATTCTACTTCCTCTTTCCTTGCCTTCTTCTGGAGCCAGTCTCCACAGTAACTATCAGCACCGCCCCATCCACTGAGGAAGACAAGGTAGACCCAGGATGCCCAGGCTTACTCTGATCCTATTTTGCTGTCTTCACTTCCTCCACTTTATCAAGTAGTCCAGAGCCTCATGTGTAGCCAACACTTTACAAACAAGCACGGCTAAGGTGAATATCATCGGCAAAATCACAAGCCTTAGAGGTTTGTGATTATAACACAAATACCTCTCTGGAAGCAGAGAGGCCAACAACTCTTGGACACCTTAGCAGTGAATACTGGGAAATGAGAAAGCCCTTGGGGAAGGCAGAGATCACCTTGAGAGAGAAAGCTAAAACCAGACTTTACCTATTTCACATTTTTGTCTCTGGCCCCATTGACTTGGATGTTCTACACATCTTCCTATAATAAACATCTATAAGGAAACCACTTTAGAAAGTTAAACTGTTCATGGTTTCAACAACTATTGAAAAATGCATTCTAAAATAGAGCAAAAACAGGAGGCATGTCTCTAAATATAAATAAATATATATATATGCATACAGAGAGAAAAATATATATTTATAATCAGGATGAGTTCCATGCCATAATTAGCTAAATATCTGGCTTATTTCACTTGGCAAATATAAGCTTTTAGCATCTAAAAATTCCATTTTAGAAGACAAGCATATTCACTTTACTACTGAATATCCAGTAATAGGATAATTGGAATGCTGTACACTCTGAAAGCAAACTGAAGCAAAGAGATACAATATTTGATGGGGCACTGTGCTCTGCAACAACTCAGAAGAGCTTTGAAATGCTGTCTTGGTTTTCAACAGCTATGCAATAACTCAAAAGGGTGTTTATTATTCCCTTTCTTCAGAGAGAGACAATCTGCAATGGAATTCACCAACAGGTTCAAAGTCAACTAACAAGTGAACAGCAGGTAGAAACAGACACCAGGCTATTTTAAAAACCATCACTTAAACCACCAGATTAAATGTGCAGGGGGGAAAATCATTCATTATCAAAGGCAGGATTTGTTCCCACAAAATCTGTTTAAAGAATTTCAAACATGTCTAAGCAAAGCCTGCATAGTTTAATATGGAATTAGGAAAATTCCATTTGCCAACCCAGTGTAACACTTTGCTATATCACAGACACCTCCGACTCAGGATGCCCAAAGGAAAGCAAGCCCTCTTCTCTGCCATCACTATGGCCAAAACTATCCCTCTGGCAATTGTTTTAAACTCAATAAATGGGACTGCAAATTTTAGACCAAACTCGAAAGGCAAAAGTCATCTTAAGACTCTAGCCTATTTCTTACTCCCAATAATCCAATCACTCATCAAAGTCTATTAATTCTACATTCCAAATATTGTTTAATTGTCCCTTCACTTCATTGTAGCAGATATGATGCTCTGTCCACGTCCCCACACCTGACCTCTGTCCAGCTGTAGTGGACAGTTCCGGTTGCACTATGGCAGTTTCCATCTCAGGCACCCATCTCTGCTGCTGCAGACTTGAAGGTTGTTCAACCTCTGCACAAAGCAGTCTGGAAGTACTAAGACCTGCAGAAGCAACCCTCAACCAATGAGGGATAGGAGTTGGTGGTTAAATATCCCAGCTTTCCCATCTCTCAGAGGAATCACTCTGAGCTGTGATTTGCAGAGTTCCCATGAACATCCCCAGGGAACATAAGCCCCAGTTGCCCACAGCAGGAGCCCACCCAGTAACACCTCCTTTACTGGCTTCCCTGCGTTTCCCTGCTCACTTTCCTTACTGCCCCGCTTGTGCTTCCTGGGATCACTTCCCAGATAAGCCACCTGCACTCAAGTCCTTGTTTCAGTGCCTGGGTTCAGGAGGACAGTCCAAGTTAGGATGGCTGCATCATAAGAATAAGGGTTTTTTTTTAAGAGAATACTGTGTTCCAGGCACTTCACCAAGCATTTAATGGGTATTATCTCATCTTTACACTCCCAATTGTACATTAAACCATCTTATATATGGAAAAAAACAAAGCTTAGAGAGGTAAAGTAAATGGCCACAGGTCACACAGCCAATATTAAATGGAGTTGGAATTAAAATCAAGGTCTGTCTGACACAGACTAAATCATACACTGTATTCAAGTTTCATTGCTGCTTTTTTGGGTTCCTGCACAAATCTCCTATCTGCTCTCTCTGTGTCCACTGCCTGTCCCCCTCCACTCCATCTTCCACACTGCTGCCATAAAGATCTTTTTCTAAATGTCGCATCTTGTCACTCATGATTTCACATCACCTTTAGGTTAAAGTCCAAGTTCTCCCTTTGTGCCCTGCCTCCCTCCTCAGCCTCAATCCCACTGCTGCCTTCTCTCCCATGACTCTGACACACCTGATGCTTCAGCCAGAAGAATTACTTTGTTTCACCTCTCATTTCTGATCCTTCCTCCTGGAATGGCATTCTACTTCCTCTCCCACTCTCCCCACCCACACTTTCTCTTCTCTGACCCATTCCTCTTATCCTTCAAGACTGTTTAATACTCATTTTACTAGAAAAGACTTCTATGCCCTGCCTTTCCCAACCGCCTCTCCCACCCAACAGGTCAGGCCCTGACCCTCTGTGCAGCTTCAGCACAGAGCAAACTGAAGACAGTTGTTGCTTCGCTTGTCTATCTTCCCTACTGGCTCATGAAGTCAAGGACTGTCTGTGTCATTTAATTGAGTATCCCCAGCACCAGGTACACTGGCTGGTATATAATCAGGATTCAATTTTAAAAAGCGCTTGTTGAATGGAATGATTCCCTGAGCCAAGCACAAAAGGTCATGGTGATACACCATAGCCAAGAGACTACATCCTCCAGTCAGCTTACCTCCCCACAGGGGGTCTGGGCTAAATGAGCCTCCAAATGAGACGCAACCAATCGACTCAGAAACTCGTCCACCCCAGCTAGTCTAGTGACTGGAGTGTTGAGAGGATGCAGGAGCAACATCGGCCCTGGCCAAGTCCAAGTCACCTTACCCACAGAAAGTCGAGCCTTCCCCTTTTCCTGCCCTAATGCAGCAGGATCTTTTTAGACCCAACTTAAGAGAGGCCCGGAAGTGTCTGGGGTGTCTCATGTATCTAGAGATTGATATAATGTAATCCATTTGGGTACCTAAACCCACATGGCCAGAATAACCTAGATAATTGTCAGATTTCTGCTTTGTTCTATGCAAACACAGCAAACCCTAAAGTTGATGAAAACATCAGATTGTTTTCTTTGTTAAGTGTTATTAGTTTCTTATTTGGCCGAATTTTTCTTCCTATTAATTCTAGGAAAATAGCAGTAGAGGGGTGAGGATTTGCTTCTAATGAATGTCACTAGATCATCAAAGAAAGTGCTGGGCTGTCCGGGTGGGGGGTAGAATCTCATTTTTATTCAGCAACTGACTTTCAGCCACCATTTAACCTCGTTGTGATTCATTCTGCTTATCAGCCCGAAGTCCTTAATCACCACCCTCACTGAAGGTTGGAGAACGAACTAACGAAGATGCTTGAGTGCCTCCTGGAATGCTAAGGACTCAGACAGCTAAAGAAAACCAATGTCGCCATTCTGTCCCTGGTATTCCTCTCGGTGTCTGTGGTGGTGCATCTCCCAAACTATGTCTACAAACAAGAGCTAGTAAAAATCACATTCTACATCATTATCTTGATATTTTTTAAGTACTCATATGGAACTCTTAAGCATCTTTATTTTTTAAAAAATCCTTCAATTCCTCAATTTTAGATTATTGTTTTAAGTCAAATTCCTGAAAAACACAGTCTGGGATAGGGATTCTTGTGAAAATCATTCACTGAGGAAGCAGTCAGAGAAATAAAGAGAAGCAACCAGGCTCTGTGGCTTATGCCTGTAATCCGAGCACTTTGGGAGGCTGAAGCAGGAGGATTGCTTGAGGTCAGGAGTTCAAGACCAGCCTGGGCAACAGAGCAAGGCCCCTGTCTCTTGAGAGAGAGAGAGAGAGACAAGCAAGCAGGATAGGGTAGGAGAGAAGCTCAACAAATGCTGGTCTTTGTATCAGCCTGGCCCCATCCAGAGCTCTGGAGCACAAATTGGTCATCCCTTGAGGCAAGAGGCCAGCTTTTTAATACCCCACATCAGTCACTGGCCTCTGGATGGGGGAGCAGTGGTGCACTGCACTACTCCCATGGCAAGAGGACTCCACGTTCGGTTAATGGCAATTCTCTCAAGAAAAGAGCCACCATGAGCCTTTTGCAGCCGGTGCTCTTAACAGCTAGGAAGGAGTACACAGGTTCTTCAGGCGCATGCATGTGGGGAGGGCTCCAACGGATTATAGTCTATCAGTGGTTTTCAAATCACAGTCACCTGGAGGGACTGTTAAAACACAGACTGCACTGGACACAATGGCTCACACCTGCAATCCCAGCGACTCAGGAGGTTGAGACAGGAGGATTGCTTTAGCCCAGGAATTTGAGACCAGCCTAGACAACAGAGTGAGACCCCATCTCTAAATACACACACACACACACACACACACACACACGCACACACACACACACACACACACACACACACACACACTCTGCTAGACTCCAGCCCAGGAGTTTCTGATATGATAGATTTGGGATGGGATTCTTTAATTGACATGTCTAACAAGTTCCCTAGGTGATGCCAATATTGCTAATCCAGTGACCACTCTTTGAGAACCACTGCACTATAGAGATTGATTGTGCAGTGTTGGGCCAAGATACACCTTCTGACCTGCTATGATTTGGTCAGGTTTTACCCAACCATAGAATATAATCTTCAATCACTATCTTCAGAATGTTTGATTCTGTTGTTGGAAAGCAGTCCCATCCAGATCCCAAGAGAGGGACCTTGGATCTCACGGAAGAAGGAATTCAGGGTGAATCAATAAAGTGAAAGCAAGTTTATTAAGAAAGAAAAGGAATAGGCAGGGCGCAGTGGCTCACACCTGTAATCCCAGCACTTTGGGAGACCAAGGGAGACTTTGGGGTCAAGAGTTTGAAACCAGCCTAGCCAACATGATAAAACTCCATCTCTACTAAAAATACAAAAATTAGCTGGACGCAGTGGCAGATGCCTGTAATCCTGCTACTCGGGAGGCCGAGGCAGGAAAATCGCTTGAACCTGGGAGGCAGAGGTTGTAGTGAGCTGAGATTGCGCCACTGCACTCCAGCCTAGGCAAGAAGACCAAAACTCAGTCTCAAAAGAAAAGAAAGTAAATAAATAAAGAATGGTAGATTGCTCTCCATAGGTAGAGGAGCCCCAGAGGATGCTGGTTGGCTATTTTTAAGGTTGTTTCTTGATAACATGCTAAACAAGGGGTGGATTATTCATGAGTTTTCCAGAAAAGGGGTGAGCAATTCCTGCCACTGAGAGTTCCTCTTCTCCCCTTTTCAGACCATATAGGGTAACTTCCTGACATTGTCATGGCATTTATAAACTGCCATGGCACATGGTGCTGGTGGGAGTGCCTGTTAGCATGCTAATGCATTATAATTAGGGTCTAATGAGCAGTGAGGATGACCAGAAGTCACTTTTATTGCCATCTTGGTTTTGGTGGGTTTTGGCCAGCTTTTTTACTGCAACCTCTTTTATCAACAAGGTCTTTGTGACCTGTATCTTGTGCCTAACTCGTATCTCATCCTGTAACTTAGAATGCCTAACCTCCTGGGAATGCAGCCCAGTAGGTCTCAGCTTTATTTGATCCAGCCCCTATTCAAGATGGAGTCACTCTGGTTCAAACTTCTCTGACAATCCTATGCTTGTCACAAACACAAAGAGCAGGCATAAAACCCTTGGGCAGAGAAGGGGTAAAATGGTGAGCGTGGAGGTTACAGTTAAAAAGGCAGGGCCCTTGTCTCATCTACCAAGGCATCATCAACACTGCTTCCTGCCTCCTCCCCTTTTCCCCCACCCCCTCCTCATCACAGCACCTAGATAGGAGGTGTAGAAACAGGCAAAGAGGGCATGGAGAAGTCTGCTGATAAGCAGTCCCTGCTGCACACAGATGGCCAGGCCCCCTCTGGAGTGCCATGCACAGCTCTGAGTGGTACACCTTGTTGGGGGACACAGAGCAAGTGAGGCATGTTCAGAGAGGAAGGATTCCGAGATGAGGGGACTCAATGCAATAATGTTTTCTGAGGGAGACTTGGTAAACGATCCATAATGATGCAAGATGCCCAGATAATAAAACATTATTTCTGGGTGTATCTGTGAGGGTGTTTCTGGAAGAGATAAGTGTTTGAATCAATAGACTGAGTAAAGATCTGCCCTTAACAATGTAGGTGGACATCATCCAATACACTGAGGGACTGAATGGAACAAGAGTGTGGAGGAAAGGCAAGTTTCCCCTTATTGAGCTAGGACATCCATCTTCTCTTGCCCTGGGACATCAGAGCACCTTGTTCTTACACCAGTAGACACCTCCCTCACCCCATACTCCCACCTCGTTCTCAGGGCTTGGTCACAGACTGAATTATGTGACCAGTTTTCCTGGTTCTTATCTTGGAAACAGCATATTGTGGAGTTCCTCAGCCTCCATAATCACATGAGCCGATTCCCATAATCAATTTCCTCTTATATACCTATATGGTTCTATGTATCCTGTTGGTTCTATTTCTCTGGAGAACCCTAACTAGTACAATGACTTGATGCAAATTATTGGTGCATTCTTTCTTCCATTCTCTAGATGTTCTTAGGATCCTGTCCTGCTTTACCTGATTCTCAAATGACAGAAAGTTTAGCACTCTAGCTCTTAACCCAGATGGCTTGTAAGAGCCCCTCAATTCCTTCCAACTTTCTGAAAAGAGCCAGAATAATTCCTCGTTCCCTGGTTGGATGCTTAGCTGATCTTGGAGACTAAGGCTGTTATTTTCTCCTTTTATGGTATAAAGCCCAAGTCTTGCCCCTGTGAAATTGCCTTTGATATGTTGAAAGGTATTTTTAAAACCATCTTGTCACTTCTAAAATATACTGCTCACAACGGCCCTAGGAAAGCAGATGAGGATGAGTGGCCCATCATACAGAGAGGGAAACCGAGATTTCGAGATTATCAGAAGCAGGTAGCTTCCCAGCCCCTTCCTAGGCCTTCCACCTTACCTCTTTCTTTAATGCTTATTAAATGGAGATATTTATCCATCATGCTTCTCCAGACTTATAAATTCACTGTAAATCATTTAAGAAGTGAGTCGCCGGGGTTGTGTTTTGGCCAACCTCCTGCATTCATTCATCCCAGACTCATGTTCTAGAATACAAAGGCACTGTGATTCATTTCTACTCTTCAGCTTCACTAATCAGAGAAGCCCATTGCTCTTGCCACGCACCGGGTGATATAACGGAAATTTCTAGGCTGAGGGCATTAGATTCAGATGCAGCTAAAAAGAAATGTCAGGCGATCTGATTTACTGTAGCTGTGGAGATGTGGGGAGAAGAAAAGAAAAGCAAAACTAGGTTGTTTGTGCTCTCTCTTGCTCCTGACGCTGTAGACACAGACAATTGCCATTTGCTTGACCAAATCATCCGTGTGGGAATTGCTAGGCTTAAGCAGTTCCAAAAAGGAATGTGCAGGCCCAGACGGTGCATGGGAAACCAATTTATAATAGGCTTCCAGCCCCCCATGAAATGTAACAAGATCCAGAAAATTATAATTTCCAGAACTCCTCTTAGAAAGAGTCCTGTGTGGCTGGCATTTTGGGAAGGGGGCCTCAGGCACATCAGGGTAGAGGGGAAGTTGGCTGCTAAACTGCCTTCCAAGGGGCAACTATCATAAATTGTGTTGCTTTTTGTTTGCTGAGTAGGCCGGCAAGTCTGGAGAAAGCTGAACTGCTGGGAGGAGGAAAGGCTGATTATCCTCCTCTGCCCTTTCCTCACACAGCGCTCTGCCATTCTTCAAAATAAATGTGAAATGAATATTTAAAGAATATAGGCTTAGGGGACCAAAATCTTGCTTGTAATGTTTTAGTTCTTTTATTTAAATAGATCTACAATGAATATGACAAAACATTAATATTTGTCAATTCTGGTTAGTGGGGCACAGAAGTGTTTGTTATATATTTGCTTTTATTTTCAACTACCACAAAACAGTTCTGCTTTGAAAGATCACTCCATTTATTATCTGGCCCAGGGCTTCCATAGGTCTTTATTTTGTAACATAACACTGCCCCCATTTTCTCCCCTACCTTCCAACCCCCAGCTGAGCACTACTCTGGATAGGATAAAGATCAGTGTATAAGTGGTGACCATGATCACAGACTGAAGATATCTTGATCACCTGGATATCCTCATCAGAGAGAAGCATATGAGGGTCTGGGATGATAGATGATGCCTCTGAAAGCCCATCTCTTCTCCAGAGACAACCTCAGTGTCAGTGCCACCATTCCCATTAAGCTGATGTGAAGAGTACAAGGCAGTGTTTATGCAATGGGCTTGGCACTAGGCCAGGATCTGTCTCTAAGAGGGCGCTGACAACATAAATGAGCATCCTCCCTGGCACTGCCTGTAGGCACCTCTTGAAGGATGTTGACTATATGATGTTCACATCCAGTCTAATACGGCCATGCTCCTGTGAGTAAACATGATCTCTTCATTTTGAAAGGCCTTATTCTTTCAACCACCAAATATCTAAGGAAGAGACAGAAAGGGGGAATTCAGATGATGGCTGATATGGTTAGGCTTTTTGTTCCCAGTCAAATTTCATCTTGAATTGTAATCCCTAGGTGTTGAGGGAGAGACCTGGTGGGAGGTGATTGGATGGTTTCCCCCATGCCGTTCTTGTGATAGTGAGTGAGTTCTCATGAGATCTGATGGTTTTGTAAGGGGATCTTCCCCTTTCACTTTCCACAAACTCTGGCCTGCTGCCATGAAAGCCGTGCCTGCTTCCCCTTACAGCCATGATTGTAAGTTTCCTGAGGCTCCCCCAGGCGTGCAGAACTGTGAGTCAATTAAATCTCTTTTCTTTATGAATTACCCAGTCTCAGGCAGTTTCTTTGTAGCAGTGTGAGAATGGACTAATACAGTGGCCTTTGGGTAGATCAGAGAAGGGATAGTTCTCAGTCTATTAGGTCTGGACATAAAAGAGTCTGGATAGGCTTGCAGTAACTCTGAGGAGATAGAAGGTTAAAGCAGTGTTTCTCAAAGTGTGATCATTGGACTTCTGGAGATTCTTGAGAATCTTCTGGAAGGTCCAGTAGGATAAAACAATTTTCATAATAATATTAAGATGTTATGTGCATTATTCACTGGGTTGACATTTGCTCTGTTGTTACAAAAGAAATAGTGAAACTACTGGTGCCCTAGCACCAATCAAGATAAGAGTGCCACATTACTAATCATCGGATTTCTTGCACTTAAGAAAAAATGAACTTAAGAATGACCTTGATGAATCAGTAATAGGTATTACTTTCATTAAATCTCGACCATTGAGAATATGTCTTTTAACATTCTGTGTGACAAAACGGACAGTATGCAGAGAATACTTTTGCTGTGTTCAGAAGCACTATGGTTGTCTAAGAAAAAGCACTTAGCCCAGCTAGGCGCAGGGCTCACACCTGTAATCCTAACACTCTGGGAGGCTGAGGTGGGAGGATGACTTGAGTCTAGGAGTTCAAGACCAGCCTGGGTAACATGGAGAAACCCAATCTCAAAAAGAAAGAAAGAGAGAGGTGGGGAGGGAGGGAGAGAGAGAGAGAAGGAAAGAAAGAAAAAGCAGAGTTCTCTGCTGGTAATGATACTAACAAATGTGAATGTTTCAAAATTTAGTTGATCTACATGACTCAGTGAATCAATATTTTCCAAGTGGCCAGTGGATGATGTAACAAAGTCATGCATAGGTAAATGATCTGTTTAAAGTGCAAGACAGACCAATATAACAAGAGGTGAAAAGTTCATTGATATGGTTTCAGATTCCAGGGCCACTAACCTCTAAAATACAACCACTTGTAAAGTTTTGGTATAGAGGATCACAAAGTAGGCCACAATTAAATGAAAGGCTAGTAAAATATTCTTCCCTTTTCCAACTACATATCTGTATGATACTGGATTTTCTTCATATACTTGAACCAAAACAACATATTGCAACAGCTTGAATACAGGAGCAATTATGAGAATCGAATTATCTTCTATTCAGCCAGACATTAAAGAAATTTGCAAAAATGCAAAATAATGCCCCTTTCTCATAAAACTCTTTTGGAAATATACTTCTTTACAGTAATTATATTATTTTGTTAAAATGCATTGGGTTCATCATTTTAAATTAGTTATTAATATTTTTAAGAATCTCAGTTTTAATTTTAATACAGTAAATATATAGAGATATAACCTTCATAAACAAAAGTCTTTTGGGGTTCTCAGTAATTTTCAAGAGTGTTACAGACCAAAAAATTTGAGAACTACTGAAGTAGAGCATTATGTGAAAATTAAATTAATAAATATTATATATCAAGCCTGTGTCTTATAAAAACTGCCTAGTTATAATATTAATAGCCAATATATATTTACTATGTGCAAGCACTACTATACATGTTCATTTAACCCTCACAATACCTCTGTGAGATAAGCACAATTATCTTTTTAAAGATGAGAAAAGTGAGGCACAGAGAGGTTAAATAACCTGTCCAAAGTTAAACAGCTAGTAACTGGTAGAGTTAGGATTTGAACCCAAATAGTTTGGCTCCAAAGTCTGGGTTCCCAATAGTTATATTGTCAGTACCTGTTGATGTTAGTCATGGTTAGCAATGGTTGTAAACTAGATTCTACAGTTTCACATGCTATATTTATTTTCCTCTTATTATTTTAGGCCTCTTTATACGGTGTTATTTAATATTCCAAATTAGTCTCAAATCTGCATTGGGATATTAGGGGACTGGAATAAGGGATTGTATTAATGGAGAAAGCAGTACCACCTCCCATTTTTGTGATGGAAACAGAAATTCACAAAGAGCTCAAAAGAATAAGGGCTGGAAAGTCCAGCTGTCCTTCCTCATGCAGAGATTTCACAGCTACAGTCAACCTTAGGGGATTCATATTACCTTTGTTAAGGAAGTTGGCACCTTTCCTATATGTGGACCCCAGCCCTCAAGAAAATGGCAATCTAATTGAAGGGGATAAAACAAACATATGAAATAACAGCTAGAACAGACGACAGTAGCTAATTAAGTGCTAAATTAATATGAAACCAGATTGAACTTTTAAAAAAATTCTCTTAGATGATTCAGAAAATACTTTGGAGTCTACAGTGCCTCTAGGTCATAATTAAGAACAGTAATTATTATTTTACTCCTGATGTCACAGAATTCTGAGTTAAACTCTTTCACATCTCAATTTGGCAAGTTTTTTCTCCTCCACTGGTAACCCAGGATTTGGTTCTCAGTTCTCCCCTTCGCCCACATAGAGTGCTTTTTTCAGAATGAGCTTTGCTGGGTTGCCATCAGCTACCAGGCCTGCACTAAGGGATGCTTTTTCTGTGCATCACAGGGATATTGTTGAGGACCTTTGTTACAACCCACGGAGCTCTTTTTATGGGTGATGCCTGTCAGGTACTGGTACCAACAATGATTGGACTTCTAGAAGCTACTGGTCTATTTTACTTTCATGCACATCATGAATGTTATATGTAACAAGGTTTCTTTTCCCGTTTTGAGATATAGATGTTTAGAGCCAAGTTTGTGGCTAACCTGTTGCAGGTGGCCTTTTTAGTATATATTTCTATTTTGATCTTACTCTCGGCTCATTTTTAAGTTATATTCTTTCTTCTTTTGTTCCTAATCGTAATTTTGCTAGCTTATATTTTACTTATCCTTGAAACCCAGCTTAAATTCTTGCAGGAATAAGGTGGGTTATAGATAACTGTTTCTTCTGCTACCAGTATGGACTTGTGCAAGTCCTTCAAATCTCTGGGCTTCTTAAATGCTCACCTCTAGAATGGCTTTCAGCTCAAACATGTTATGATTCTTAATAGTAGATATATCAGAATTATGGTTAACAGGATCTTTTAGGGCAAGGTTAACAAATTGAAATGTACGCTAAACATGTACAGTATTAGCTGTGATCCTTCTTAGATGTTACCAATCAACAGGTATTTTGGAAACAGATGCAAAGAGTGGAGAGTGGAAACACTGCCTTCACAATACTTCCCTCTCGTCTTTATCTGCAGCGGAGACATTTTTGCAATGCCTTGTTGAGCACCTACTTTGTGTAAGGCAGAATGCCAGGAGCAGAAATGGCAAATAGAATATGCAAGATCTGGTCCCTGCACTTGAGAAGCTTAGCAAGGAAGGGAGACAAACGCTTAGGAAGCACGTACAAGAGAAGGAGGGGTGGGAAAGGGGAGAAATGCTAAATGAGGGCTGAGATTAAAGGGCCAAACTCCTTAGTTCTTATAACTAAAGCACAATCAGCCTCAACCAGAGGAGACGCACTGAAGCCAGGGAGTCCCTCGGCTGACGGTGCTGTGGCAGCAGCAGAAGATGAGACCTAAGACCCAAGGGGAAGAAGACGGCTCACCCTGCTGCTGGTGCCAGGGCTCCGCTCATGTTCATCCATAATAATAAGCGCTTCACACGCGAGTTCACTTGTCTTTCCAGGCTCTGCCAAGTTTATGTGCCAGATGCCACTTGCCTCCCATATCTGATTTACTGTAGGGCAGGCCAGCTGTGCCTCAGCCCAGGGCAGGCCCACATCTGGCAGCCAGTTGGTAAAATTCTCTCCATATGACACTTGTGTCCTCATATCATATTCCCCAGAGCAATTCTCTATCAACTTTTTTTTAAATGTTTTTCTCTTCTCAGCTTATTCCTACGACTATTGTTGAATATCTGTTGGCAACGGATCTGCTTAAGCACCTTTATGTCAGAGAAAAGACTCCCACTGTGAAATGTAAATAATGCTACTACCATATTCTATAGTAAAAATACTCATGGATAAAGTAAAGTGACAGACACAGGTGGCTGCATACCCAAGAATTATTTCTGCCTTTTTCCCGTGTTTGTGAGGATGACTTTATTCAGGGAGGCAACTCGCTCCTGGGAGGACCTCAACCCCCCAACCCCAAAGGATGTGAAGGGATTGCTCCAATGTGATTTCATTTCCCTTTCTAGTAATTGGTTTGAGGATGTGAGGGTAACGAGGACTGGCCAATGATACATAAGTGAAAGTCTCCTATGGGGACTCTAGAAATAATTTTGCTCTCTACAAAAAGAGAGAGAAATAATCCAAGAAAAATAAAAACATGCATGTACACAGAGACTTGTCCCTGAGTGTTCAGAGCAGCCTTACTCATTCCAGCCTGTATTAGTTCATTTTCATACTGCTATGAAGAAATACCAGAGACTAGGTAATTGGTAAAGAAAAAGAGATTTAATGGACTCACAGTTCCACATGGCTGGGGAGGCCTCACAATCTTGATGGAAGGCGAAGGAGGAGCAAAGGCATGTCTTACATGGTGGCAGGCAAGAGAGTGTGTGCAGCGGAACTGCCTTTTATAAAACCATCAGATCTTGTGAGACTGACTTACTATCAGGAGAACAGCATGGGAAAACCTGCCCACATGATTCAATTACTTCCCATCGAGTCCCTCTCATGACACATGGGGTTTATGGGAGCTGCAATTCAAGATGAGATTTGGGTGGGGTCACAGCTAAACCATATCACAGCCCTAAACTGGAAAAAACTCAAATGTCTGCCTGCAGATGAACTGATGAACAAATGGTGGTATATTCGAACAATAAACTACTACTCAGCAAGAAAAGGAGTGAACCTCTGACACATGCAACCACACAGATGAGTCTCAGAATTAGCATGCAGCACCTGAGTCCACACTTTGTGTCCCATTTCTTTTCTTTTTTTTTTTTTTTTTTGAGACAGATTCTTGCTTTGTCACTCAGGCTGGAGTGCAGAGGCATGATCTCGGCTCACCACAACCTCCGCCTCCCAGGTTCAAGCGATTATCCTCCCTCAGCCTCCTGAATAGCTGGGATTACAGGCCCATGGCACCACACCCAGCTAAATTTTATATTTTTAGTAGAGACGGGGTTTCACCACGTTGGTCAGGCTGGTCTGCAAATTCCTGACCTCATAATCCACCCGCCTTGATCTCCCAAAGTGCTGGGATTATAGTTTGTATCCCATTTCTATGAAGACTTAGAAAATATCAATTTAATCCATAGTGATAGAAGGCAGATCACTGGTTGCTGGGAGATGGTGGGGAGATTGACTGGAAAAGGGCTCAAAAGAACTTCTTGGGGTGATGGAAGTCTTCTGTATCTTGATTGGAATAAACATTATACAGATGTACACGTTTGTCAAAACTTATCTGGCCATATACTCAAAATAGGTGCACTTTGTTCTATGAAATTCTATTGCAATAAATTTGAAATGGAATGAAAGAAGTAACGAGAAAGCTTGTACCTTCTTCCTGCATGAACATTGTTGTACAGAGAGGCATGCTTGGAGCTGAGGCAACCACCTTGCAACCACAAGATGATAAACCCGCAGTTCCCAAAACACGCACTGAGGCACCCTGGAATGCTACAGTGAACTCCAGAGGCATCACAATGTAAAAAACAGAGATAATCAACATATCAAGCATCAGGAAAACTGCTAACACCAGACAGTTCATATTTTCAACATTAGATTGCGCTACATTCCTTTTGACAATATATCTTTACGAAGCAGGGTTTTCAGTTGTGGTTTTTTTAAAGTACTGTGCAAAAATGAAGCTGCAATGTGAGTTGAGGATAGCAATAAGGTTCAAGAAGTTGCACAGTGCCCATCAGGATCATGGATCCCATTAGTAAGTAATTGTAGTTATTTACCAATGAAATGAAAATACTTTGTCTTTCAATGTATGTGTATTTTTTTTCAAATGGCTACTAGATTATTAGGACATGCATATTTATTAAATTGTTTGAACCTACGAATAATTACCCAACAAACATAAATTTTACGTGTTTATTTTGGCCTAGTGGCACCATTAGAAAAAAAAAAATCCCTGAGACACTAAGGGTACCATGAACCAGAAAGTTTGGGAACCTCTATAATAAACCTAAGAGTAAAAAGCTTAATGAGTACAAACATACAGTTAGGTAGAAAAAATAAGTTCTAATCTTTGATAGCAGAGTGGGGGACTGTAGTTAACAACGATGTATTCTATTTAAAAATAGCTAGAAGAGAGGACTTGAAATGTTCCCAATGCATAGAAATGATAAATAGTGGAGGTGATGGACACCCCAAATACCTGACTTGATCATTACACAGTCTACACATGTGACAAAATATCACATATACCCTATTAATATATACAAATATGTGTATCAATAAACATTTTTGTTTAAGTCAATATGCTAAGGAATGGCTGAGCAGATAAAAAGAGCTAGGGTCTTTGGTAATATCACTGCCTTGCCACACACACATACAATAAAACACCTACCTCCAAACTTTTATGTGAGATGCATAAATGTCAACACAATAACCGTCTTTACGGCCTAAGTCACTATGAGAAGACTAAAAAGTCAAACAAATAAATAGGAAGAATCATCTGCATATCCCACATCCTGACTTTCCTCCTTGGTGTCCTTTGAGTGCCTTCTCTATGCATTTGTATGCAAATAGTTATCATCTCTAAGTGTGTTTATAACATAAATGTAACAGTTTTATAACTTGATTTTTTCACTTGCGCCTTAAAGAGTTTTTGAAACTGCTGCTTATATCGCCCTGTGTGAACGTGCCATTCCATTACAGATGCATATTCAGAGGATATCCAATTTTTAAGATAAGCATCATTGTGGTGAATATCCTTGTAAATGTTTCTGATGCAACATGCCAGTATTTCTGTAGCTATAGAGATGCCTTGGAGTGATGATTCAAAGAATGTACAAATTTTAACTTCTGAAAGATATGGATAGGCTAAACCAATTCAGCAGCAAGTGAGAGTACCACTTTCACCATGCCCTTGTTAAAGCAGTCATGGTGGATGGCTCCTTATCCAGGTGATAAGAGTAAGCCTATTCCCCTTTCCAGAGATGAGTTTAGGGAGGGAAATGTGACCCAATTCTGGGCTAATGAACCATGAAGGAAAATATGCCTGGGGAAACTTCTCGAAAGGTTTCCTTACTCCTAAAAGAGTCACAAGAAAAAAGATTCGCTCTTCTTGTGAAATTTTACAGGACTGGATATGGTATCTGGAACTGCCTTAATCCTTTTGCCACTCTAAGAGTTACAGCCTTAGGATGAAGTTTGGCAGAGCAAATAAGAAAGAAGGGCCAAGTGGCTCACATCTGTAATTCCAGCACTTTGGAAGGCTGACGTGGGTGGATCACAAAGTCAGGAGTTCAAGACCAGCCTGGCCAAGATGGTGAAACCCTGTCTCTACTAAAAATATAAAAATTAGCCGGGCGTGGTGGCAGGCGCCTGTAGTCCCAGCTACTCGGGAGGCTGAAGCAGAGAACTGCTTGAACCCAGAAGGTGGAGGTTGCAGTGAGCCGAGATCAGGCCACTGCACTCCAGCCTGGGTGACAAAGCAAGACTCTGTCTAAAAAAAAAAAAAAAAAGGAAGAAAGAAGGAAAGAAGGATCCTGGGCTCCTGACATCATTATAAGTCACTGAAGGTACCACACCAGGAACTGACCTTATATCTAGATATTTGGTTATGTCAAACAAAAAAATCACAAGCTCATCAAGGTAGTTTAAATCATGTGTTTATGCTACCTACAACCAAAAAGCTTACTGATATATGTGTGATATTATTGAATAGTTTCTATCACTTAAAATTTGTGCTCAATCTTAATGTGGATAAAAATTGACATCACATTCATTCGCATTTTCCTTTTATTAATAATGTTATTTTTCACATGTATATTGACTTTTGTATTTCTTCTACTGTGAATTGCTTATTCATGTCCCTTGTTCATTTTTCTATTGGGTTGTCTGTTGATTTATAAGAGTTCTTTAAGTATAATATATATTAATCCTTTGTGTATTTTATATCTTGCAAATACTCCCTCCCACAGAGAATTTTTGTGTCTTGGATTTTTTTTGGTTTGATGTAGTCAAATCTGTCCATTTTTTCTTTTCTATTTTTTTTAATCTGTGTCTTACATAAGAAGGCCTTCTCTATTTCAGCATGATTTTTCTTAAATCTCCTATTTTTTCAATATTTTAAAATTTAGGTTTTATGATTAGCTTTTTAATATGTCACCCATTTATTTTTGTGATGGCACAAGGTTAAATTCCAACTTTATTTTTCAAAAGGAATAGGAAGTCTTCCCGACATCATTCTGAACATCATCTCCCACTACCTGAAATGCCATTTTCATCAAAAACTAAAGTGCCATAAATTGATTTGTGTTTCTGGATCTTCTATTCTGTATTACTAATCTGTCGCTTTTTGTACAGGTTTAATTCTAAAACCTGAGGACCATACTTTCATATCTGGGTAGGGCAAGCCTCTCCGCCACTACTTACCAAAATGTTTCCCAGTTAGTCTTATGCTTTTTCTCCCCCAGATCAATTTTAGTATATGTTTACCAAATTCTGGGTATTTTATTTGGATTGCAGTGACTCCAAAGACTGCCTTGGGGAGCACTGTCATCTTTACAATGTTGAGTAATTCCATTTTGAGAGTGTCTCTCTGTTTTTTAGGGTTTGATTTTTGGCTTTTATAATAATGTTGTAATCATCATTTTATAGTTCTTTTTTTCATTATTGCTCTCGTCCGTTTCTTGTTAGGGTCCTCATATCAGTATTCCTGGTGTTTTGTGCATTTTATTGTGAATATGATTTGGATCTTTTATTCTTCTCATTTTCTAATTAGTTATTTCTAGTATATAGAGAAGCTATTAATGTGTGGAGGTTAATTCTGTGCCTAGTCATCTTACTGACCTATCTTATAGGACCCAACTCTTTGTCAGTTCATTTGCTTGCACTTCCTAGCTAGGTTATATAAAATATTGTTCTTGATTTAGTTTAATGTGTTTGACCTTGACATTGTTTCATCTGACACCAATATGACCATACTTGCTCTTTTCGTCAAACTTTTCCTGGGAAATATTTCCCCATGTCTTTATTTTCAACCTTAATGTGTGTGCACATGGTATGTATGGGTTGTTTATTTGATTTAGAACTGTTTTTAAGCTAGGTGCAGTGGCTCACACCTGTAACCTCAGCACTTTGGGAGGCCAAAGTGTGTGGATCACCTAAGTGTGTGGATCACCTGAGGTCAGGAGTTTGAGACCAGCCTGGCCAGGCATGGTGGCACATGCCTGTAGTCCCAGCTACTCAGGAGGCTAAGGCAGGAGAATCCCTTGAACCGAGGAGGCGGAGGTTGCAGTGAGCCAAGATCATGCCACTTCACTCCAGCCTGGGTAACAGAGGGAGACTCGGTCTCAAAAAACAAACAAAAGATCTGTTTTCTTGTTTGTTTTTTGTTGTTGCTATTTACTTTTTATTTCATAATCATAAACTTAACTCTGCAGTCCAGCTAGGCATGGAAAGGAATAAGAAAACCATGGAACCCAAAGGGAACTACAGCGAGAACGCAAAGATTCTAGGATACTGTAAGCAAATGGGGTAGAAGGGTGCTGTACTGAAGGAATGGTCTGGTGGTTAAGTTAAACACAAGTCAAGCTCATTAGAGTTGTCCACAGTCAACAATGGTGATCTTCCTACTGGTCTTGCCATTCCTGGACCCAAAGCACTCCATGGCCTCCACAATATTCATGCCTCCTTTCACCTTGCCAAAGACCACATGCATGCCATCCAAACACTCAGTCTTGGCAGCACAGATGAAAAACCGGGAACCATTTGTGTTGGGTCCAGTGTTTATCATGGACAAGATGCCAGGACCTGTATGTTTCAGGATGAAGTTCTCATCATCAAATTTCTCCCCATAGATGGACTTGCCACCAGTGCCGTTATGGTGTGTGAAGTCACCACCCTGACACAGAAACCCTGGAATAATTCTGTGAAAGCAGAAACTTTGTAACGAAATCCTTTCTCTCCAGTGCTCAGAGCATGAAAGTTTTCTGCTGTCTTTGGAATCTTGTCTGCAAACAGCTCAAAGGAGACGTGGCCCAAGGGCTCACCATCAACAGCCGTGTTGAAGAACATGGTGGAGTTGACCATGGCTGATAGTACAGGGCTCCCGGCAGTGTTTGCAAAGCCAAGATCTGTTTATTAAACAAGACTGCTGAAAATCAAATCTTAGAACATCTATCCATTCATTCATTCAACAAATATTAATTGAAGGACTCAGCAGTGAACAAAACCAATTACAGTCCCTGCCTTCATGGTGCTCACACTCCAGCATTTGACATATTCTACTCACACACTTGCTGTAATCACTGTAGTGTCTGGATTTATTCCTGTCACCTTGTTTTATGCTTTCTCTTTCCATGTGTTTTATTTTCTTCCCCTCATTTACCTTTTATTGGATTGGGATTTTTCCCTCCTTTACTGGTCTGGAAATTACACATCCTATTTCTATTTTTCTAGTAGTTGCCAGTACATTTTGACAAATGATTAAAATTTAAATTTGCTATTCGTCCCTAAATTTACTATCTGTAGCTTCTCCTTAACTATATGAAACTCTTAGACACTAACAGCGTTTCTGTCCTACTATTCTCTCCTATGACATAGTAATTCAGAAATTTAGTTCCAGACTATTGTGGAACTAAATTTGCACTATGCAACATGTTTATTTAATTACAACTTTCACTGATGACTTTGCTCAACATTATTTTGCATATTCCATAGCCTTGCATCTTAAATCCATTTTTTCTTGTTGCTACAATTCATTCCCAAGAAATTATTTCAGAAAAGTTCTGTGAAAGGAACACTTTGAGTCATTACATGTCCTAAATATCTCTTTATTTTGCCCTCACACTAGAATAATAGTTTGAATGGACATAGAATTCTAGATTCAAAATTATATTCTAGATTCAAAGTTCCCACAGAACTTTGAAGAATTCTCTGTGTTATCTTCTTGTGTTCCATATGGCTGGTAAGAAGTCTTGATGCCAATCTGATTTTCACTTCTTTGCAGGTGCATATTACAGAAACAACTGCCTTCAGCAAAGTAGGGAATTTGGTGACTCATCCCTGGGAAGTCCAGAGATGGAGCTGGCCTCAAGTATGACCGAGTAGTTCAAATGGTGCCACTGGGGTTCTTTTCTATGTCTTGTGATTCTGTTTGTCTGTATTACTTTCTGTATGTTTGGCTCATTCTGTACTACTGCAACAAGCTTCCTCTGCAAGAAAGACAACTACATACAGCTGTAGCCAACATCCCTGTAGCCACATAACCCCAAAGGAAAGAGACCAGTTTCCCCATTAACACATGAAAATCCTGGGGAAGACTCTGAGTGAGCCCTTTTTGGTCCCATGCCTGTTCTGAGATAATCACTCTAGCCAGAAGTGGGATTCTCTGATTAGTCATGTGTGGGTCCCAGGCTTCTCCCTGTGGCCTGGGTTGGGGTGGTCCTGAAATTCATAGTCCCATCTGAATGACATACAGAGAGGAAGGAAGAAAGGGAGGGAGGGAGGGAGGGAGGGAGGGACATTCCACTGGAAGAAAGGAGAGAAAAAAGCAAACAAGAAAGCTAAAACTGTAACCATTATTGTCCACTACAGTAAATGGGATTTCTTTTTTTCTCTGGAAACATTTCAAATTTTCTTTTCACTAGAATTTTCTGGTGTGGATCTTTTTATATTAGTTTCATTAGCTTTCAGTGGCTCCTTTTAAATAAATGATTCGTGTCTCTCTTTAGCTTGAAGAAATATTTCCTCTATTATCTCCTTCCTGCCTCTGTTCTCTGACTCTAAATTCCTGTTCAATTGGTGTTTTGGGCCTTCCTGGACTAATCCTTTTTGTATTAGCTTTTCCCTATATTTCTCATCTCCTTGTAGTTTTGCTCCACATTTTTTTTCCTAAGATAATTTATTGTTGAATAAAGAAGTCACAAAGCAAAATAGAGTGGGACAGATGTCAAAGATAAATTGAAAACATAATTTCTGTCAAATGCTATTCTGGATTTCCTAAATTTAGAAACAGGAAAAGTGTCAAATGAAAAGGTACTTGTTCAAATTAAGTCTTTTTAAAAGTTCTATGATTTGAAAGGAAAACAACTTTTCACTAAAAATATCCTTATTACATGAAAGCCATAATTTGAGAGACCAAGAAAAAAGCTTTTTAATTAACAAATAAACTGCATCTCCCGGAAACACTTACGAATGTTTGTTTTTAATCAGTGGGTCTTAAAATCACTGCTTCCACATGACAAACTAACATGAATCTACTATGGATTGACATCATCTGATCCACAATGAAGTTTTCCATTTTTCTTCACACATTTCCTTTTCTGCAACTTTCAGCAAAGCAGGTTTGGAGGGAAAGAGGATTAGAAAGAACTACAATTGGTTCTCTAGAGAATGACTTAACAAGATAAAACCTGCTTTTCCATTTGCATTACACATTCACAATCATTCACTCCTACTTACTTTACTGATATATTTCAGACTCTCTCCACACCTAGAATGATTTGCCTGAACTTATCACCGTCCCCCTAAGACCAAAAAAAAAAAAAAAAAAATCTCCTAAGGATGTCTCTGAACACTGCGGTGCTCCGCCCTCCCACACACGGCTCCCTCGCCTGCCACGCAGCCAACAGTGTTTCCTGAATGTATCAGTGTCTCCATGGGGGTAGATTTTGCTCGAAGTTCTAATAGATTTCCTGAGCTTTATCTTCCAAATCACTCATGTAGCCTATTCTATTGTTCAGACCCTTTACTGAATTTTTCATTTCAGATTTTTTACTTTCCAGAATTATTTCTTCATTTCTGGTTTTTAAATTTTCAGAAGAGTCTGGTTTTGTTGTTATTTTAATGAATGCATTTTGATCACAGGTTTCTTTTTTTTTTTTCAAACTTCTCTTCTGTTTCCTGAATTGTCTCATCTTCCTTTAAGATCAACAGTTCTTCTTAATCCTAGTACTTCTCTTTCACGCTGTTGGTTTTCCTCTTATATCTGGTACTCATTGGTAGTCTTTTCATACTGTGATCAGTGTAAGCAGCTGACAAGTTTTAGGGTGGGATTTTCTGCAGTTGTGTTGACTGAGTTTCCCTGAAAGGCCCTTCCTCTGAAAGAACTTTTTGTAAGGGGAAGAAGGTCCTAACAGGGAAGCTCGGGCATGGGGCAGGCATGAGGCTAGGGGCCTCTCCCCAACTGCCAAAGGAAAGAGGACTCTACTCTAGCAATAAAGAATTTCAGTGGGCTTCCCTTTGGGAAAGTGGGTCTTTTCCTTCTTTATTTCTCTCCTTTTTCTTCTTTTTTTTTTTTTTTTTTTTGAGATGGAGTCTCACTTTCTTGCCTAGGCTGGAATGCAGTGGTGCAATCTCGGCTCACTGCAACCTCCACCTCCTGGGTTCAAACAATTCTCTTGCCTCAGCCTCCTGAGCAGTAATTTTTGGATTTTTGGTAGAAATGGGGTTTCACTGTATGGGCCAGGCTGTCTGGAACTCCTGACCTCAGGTGATCGGCCCTCCTTGGCCTCCCAAAGTGCTGGGATTTCAAGTGTGAGCCACCACACCTGGCCTATTTCTCTCCTCTTTCTATCTTTTATGAAGTCTGACATTTCTTCGAGGGCGCCTTGGTTATGTCCCTCCCAGGCCTCCCGTCCCTTCAGAAGCCCTCCCTACAGGACACTCCCTCCTGTGTGCTTCGCCAGCCTTGCTGTTTGGCCAGAGGTTTAGTAAGGGTTGCAACTTGCCCTTCTGGTCTGAATGTTAATTTCCTAACAACTGCCCCAGGACTCTTTCTGCTCACTGCATGTGCTGAAGCTGAGCTCAAAGTTTCTCTGGTTCTCCTCTTACTTAACAGTAATCTTTTTCTAGGTGGGTTTTGGACAATGGTTTTCCTGGCTCTTTCCAATCCCATTCATTTGAGGAAATTTTCTCAGTTTCTGATGTTAATCTCCTTTCACTGCATTGAGGGAATTGGAGAGAAAGAAAATTGTGTTCCAAAGCACACATAAATTCTTTTATATATTGCACTCCCCAAGGACCACTACAAAGGAGTCGGTTTTCTACAATTTAGGTGATGTGAACGAAAATTTTTAAATTGCTTATTTTAATGTACTATGTCAGATACTATGCTAGTCACATTATATACATTTCCTCATTCAATGTAACTTCTTTTTTTTTTTTTTTTTTGAGATAGAGTTTCACTCTTGTTGCCCAGGCTGGAGTGTAATGGCACAATCTAGGCTCACCACAATCTCCGCCTCCCGGATTCAAGTGATTCTCCAGCCTCCCAAGTAGCTGGGATTACAGGCATGTGCCACTACGCCCGGCTAATTTTGTATTTTTAATACAGACGGGGTTTCTCCATGTTGGTCAGGCTGGTCTCGAACTCCCGACCTCAGGTGATCCACCCGCCTCGGCCTCCCAAAGTGCTGGGATTACAGGCATGTACCACCGCACCCGGCCCCAGTTCTCATTTTTAAACATCTCTATGAACCAGAGATGAAGACTGAGACAGGGAAATGAAGAAGCTAATGCTACACAGAGCAACTGCACAACTCACCCAAAGTCATACAGCAAGTATGTCAAAGGACAAGACTAACCCAAATCTCTCCAACCTCAAAATCCAAGAATACCAGATGCTAGATACTCTATCTCCAAACAAATGGCCAGATTATTTTATTGTAATGTAAATCTGCATCTTGAATGCTGATTGAAATAAGGGAGCCAATATATCTCTACTATGCTATAACTTTTTGCAGTAGAGATTAATAGAGTCCACAAAAGAAGTCCTTCCATTATTCAATGTGAAGGAAAATTAGAACATGTGGCATGCTGGGAATTAAAAGCAAATTAAGTTCTTTTCCTCCTCAGATATTTTGTATCTTTGGGCACATGTTGTCTTCTCTCTGCTTGAGATAACTTTTTTTTTAAGTAAATCCTCTCTACTACCTTTTTCGTAATGGGTCCCTTCACACTCCACTAAGAAGTCAGCTCCCTAGAACAGTCCTCTTGTAACTGCATCTAAGATAGGTCCCCTCCTCTCCCACCCATCTTTTCTAATTCAATATTCTGTTTCCTCATTTAACACAACTTCTAATTGTTTTGTTTACTGTCGGGTATTTTTGTTTCTGTTTTCGTTTTTTATCTGTCTTCCCCACTAAATTGTAGGCTCCAGGAGAGAAACATACGTTTCTTACATCAGCCTCTCTTTGTTAAACAATTAGTTAAACCATAGTGTTATTAAGAAGTAAAGTATGGCGGGCACGGTGGTTCATGCCTATAATCCCAGGACTTTGGGAGGCTGAGGTGAGCGGATCACTTGGGTCCAGGAGTTCGAGAATAGCCTGGGCAACATGGCAAAGCCTCGCCTCTACAAAAAATTAAAGAAATTAGCTGGGCATGGTCACATGTGCCTGGAGTCCCAGCTACTCAGGAGGCTGAGATGGGAAGATCTCTTGAGCCCAAGAGACAGAGGTTGCAATGAGCCAAGATTGTACCACTGCATTCCAGCCTGAGCAACAGAGAGACTCTGTCTCAAAAATGAAAATAAAAAAAGTAAAGTAATTTTCCCCAAGCCAACAGTCAGTGAACTGTTCAAAAGAAGAGAGATGTAAAAGCAAACAACCTGGAAAATCCTCACACTGTATAATCATTTCATAAACAATCAAAAGTTAAATGTTGAACCAGAGAGTTGACTTCTCAGTTCTCTTCTCAAGAAACTGCTTCCCCAGCCTTCTGCTGAAACCCCTGGCCAAAGATGATTGATCTAAAAGAGGTCACCTAATTGGACCCATTTGGTCAAATAACCACCTTTAGAATAATCCTATTAGTCAAATAGAATTGCTTATTGGGGGAATTTGGCTTGGGGACTCTGGGATTCTCCGAAGATCAGGGAAGAGGCAGAGATGCTTGGTGCATGTGTGACTTAAGAAAACCACTCAGCCAAGAAGAGAGAAATAAATCAAGCTGACAGAGGGAAGCAGAGCCCCTGAGGCCTCTTGGTGGCTTTTGGTTCAGGAACTGAGCCCCACTCACCCCCGTGGGAGCCCCACTGTTATCTCTGCTCCTGGACTCTGTGAGGCAAATTTTCCTTTTTGCCTAAACCAACTTGAGCAAATTGTGGCCAAACGGCTCCTGATGAAGGCAAGTGTAGATTGTTATTTCTCACCTCTCCGTGTGTGTGCACAAAAGGGTGTGTGTGTGTGTGTGTGTGTGTGAGTACTGAGGGAGGGGCTATTTAACCTTATTCCAAAGGCCTTCCCCTTTGTATATGGAGATGATAAATTCTTTCTTACAATTAGGTCCTGTCTTATGCACCAGCAGCATAAGCCATGGGGTAACATTTCTGAGACACTCCAAAAGTCCTTTGCGTTCTCCAAACTCCTGCTACTCTTAAAATTGTACATTTCTATCTAATTCTTGGGCTTAAATCTTGTCTTCCTAAATCACTGTTTTCTGGTAAACAGGTTCCTTATAAGCAGAGACTAGTCCTGTTCATATTTGAGTTCTCACTGCACATATACTGGTATAAGAGTGGAACCTGGTGGGAACTCCAACTGGAATGAATGAATCGAATGGGAAAATATAGTGAGGAGGGGAAGGTGTGGGCACCACACTCAGGCCTCCTCAATTTCACCATTTTGGGCTCAATTAGTTTCGATCCTAGGTGAGTTGTAAGATGACAGTTACAAAGAATTGAAAATTTCTGAACTGGGTGACAGACTCTACATCTGTCTTTGCAGTTTCCATTTACTTTTACAAGCATTAATGCCACCTGGCCAGATTCATTTAAATGAAGAGAAGCAGAAAGGTTTATGTGCACAAGGGGATGGAAAGGCATAGAAGGGGGAGAAAAGAAAAAGAAAATTGCCAGGCAGAAAGGTGGAGCCATCTGAATGTCTCCCTCCTGCTTTCTTTCTTCACCACCCTTGCTCTATTTCATAAGTTTTATTGCCATCTTGACATTAGCTAAATTATGATTTGAAGTTCATTCAAGCAGACTCACTCGTGGTTACATTTGTAAATTTGAAAAAAACAAATTTAATTTCTTTCTTCAGGAAAAAACAAGCCTGACAAATACAACTAAGGGACTGTTCATGTGCGCCCAGTGACTGGAACAAGCAGATGCATGGTTTTAATATCCATTCTCATAAGCCTGGAGGTTAGCCTCTCAACGGTACCCTGCAGGATTCCACACCATCTTTTCAAAGCACTTCACTAATGAGCTGCCATCATTTGTGCAAACAGCCGTGTGAGAAGGAGGAGGTTGTAGCTGTTCCATTTACAAATGAGAAGAGTGAGGTTTCAGGAAAGTACACCAGTGTTCCCAGCGGTACAGTAAACCCATATAGGGCTCGGAGCTCTGAGCTCCCTGCACTTGATCCCAAGAGCTACAAATGAGACCCCTTCAGACGATAAATTCTTAGATGCTGATGTGGCTTAAATGGGATAGAATGAAGAGAGAAATTCCACAAATGGAGATAGACTTAAAGCATATGATATACAACATCCATGGACTTACATCCAAGGCAAAGATACGATTCTTTTTTCACATGGCTCATGGACAAAGGCTTTAAGAAAAATAATAGCCGTCTCAGGAATCATGTTCTTCCTAACAAACGTGAGTGGCACACTACTCTACGTGGATATAGGCCCAAGGAGTGTTTCTGTATGCTGTTCTGGGTCTAGCACAGGATGTGAGTTTAATTGGAACTGTTTTAATTCGCATCTGGAATTTTCCAAAGAATAGCTCATTGCCTAATTGGCCCCTTGAGTTAACAAATGGTTGCTATTTTGATGACTAAGTTTTTCTATCTGTAACAACTTCTTTTACTCCATTCAGTTCAACACACATTTACTGGGCAGGCAACAATGCTGGATATTGAGCAAGGCAAGGAAGGAGAGAGAAGTTGGGAAACAAAGATAAATAATACGCAGTCTGTTGCCTCCAGAAAACATAAAGCCGATTTGCATAAATAACTGATTTAATTATAAGGCAAATGGAATTCAATACTATAAAAGAGGCAAAGATATGGGAAGGCAGAGGAAGAAGTAATGAGGGTTATAACAGGGAATGGAAAGGGGCAAGAGGCAGGGAATTACACAGCTTCACGAAGGAGGCAGCCTCTGAGTTCGGCCATGTGGAATGCATACAACATCGATCCGTGAAGAAGAAAAGAGAATTCTAGGGAGAAGGAACAGGACAGACAAGACAGCTGGAAGTAGAAAGGCTAAGAGTGACTAAGTTGGAAGTATGAGTTGAGGACAGATTGTGAAGGACCTTGAATGGAGTTTTGCAGGCAGTAAAAAGTCACTAAAGATTTTTGAGTAAAGGAGTCAAGCACTCCCTGGCCAGCCTGAAACAACTGGGCTACTTCTAAGAAGCAATGAACTATTATCTTATGTAAATCACCCTATTTGGCGGCCTCTTTGCTACATCAGCTGAGCCTTACCCTAACCATTAAGAAGTCCCTCATCTGACAAATGAGGAATTGAAGCTTAGAGAAGAGAAGTGACTTAACCAGCATCATGTTACCATAACTCTACCATGTAGAACCAGGGCCAAACAGGAAATCTTCCATGGCCCCAACAGATGTGATGATGGTGGTCGTGGTGTTGGTGGTGATGGTAATTGACGGTGATGATGGAGATTTTTTGTTTTTGATAAACTGTTATTTCAAGGTTTTGTTTTTATACTTCTTCTTTGCATTTTTCTATTTTTTTAATATAAAAGGTGGAACAGATTAGCCATACAATCAATTATCTGTGGTGATAACTTCCTTGCAACTTAATTGGCAAAGTTCTTTCCCAGACTAACAGTACTACGGCATCATCTAAAAGTCACCTCAAAAAGACAGAAGAATTCATTAAAAACCACTAATGTCTGCAGGGTTTAAAGATGTGAAGTGCCCGTTTGGAGAATGAGAAATCAACGCACACTGACTTTTGCCATCCGGGTTTGTCACATTCTGTGTCCGTGGGATGACTCACATTGCTGAAGCCCGTTTAATTAACATGCTTATTCTGTGCTGCTACTTCCATTCTAACAAATTAAATGTTTAAACAGCCAGTGCAAACATTTAGATCTGAGTCAAAATTGTTTGCACTCTGCCAGTTTAGGCATTTAATTTATTATAATCCTTTCCATAATACATAACTTGAAAGTCATTCTTTTGCACTGAAAAATATTGTTAGTATTTCAACTGATGCTATTGAATCTGAGACTGTCAGAATGTTATGTGAGAACCAATTTGGACTATAAACAAGGCCAATAAATGAGATAATAAATGAATCCTCATCTGTCCTAACCTCCTCAAGTTGACCAAGGGATAATAATGACAGGTGCCGACTCGAGCCTGACTTTTGCCCCATAATCTCTACTCTTGTAGAGAGATGCCACAAGATGAGATGAGGATCTTAGAAGGCTCCTAAACATTTCTTCTTAAGACCTTTCCTGGATTCTGACCTCTTCCTCCCTGCAGATATTTTTTCAGCCTATAGATTTGCTAGCTTTCAACAACCTTCTCCTTCCCTGGGCTAAATAAAGTGAAAATGCACTGGAAGAAAAATTCTAACAAAAGCTCCATTGAAGCAATGCTGACTACACTGATAAAGATCCCAGGCAAGCAGCCAAAGAAGCTAGACAGAGGGAGATTCCAGAGGAGTGACCCTGTTTGGCCCCAGGTGACCACAAGGTGGCGGTGAAGGTCTTTTCACCCTCCCCAGCAGCACCACCCTCCCAGGCCCGCGACCCCCAGACACTGTGCCTCTTCCCCACTGTCTCCAGGGAACCAAATGCATACACCCAGATCTAAAAACCCGACACTTTCACGTTTTTAATAAAGGTAACTTTGTGTTGTATTGCGAATAAAATGGAAACTGGAAAATGACAGAAAATTTCCCCCAATAGCTCTTGCTTGAAGAAAATGGAGCATGGCGTTGGAACCAAGAGGAAAATATCGTAGAGTAATAGATGCTGGTCATGCAAACTCATTAAATCACAGCTTTCTCATCTACAGAAAGAGAGGTTAGGCTCCTCTCACCCCTGCGGTTTCTTCAGGTATCCTTCCAGAGAGAGTAGCATGGATCAAACTCATCGAGCAAGGGAGGGGAGTGGGTTTCAGGAGGCAGCAATCGGCTTGGTGCTGTGTGCTAATCAAGGTCACCTGCCACAGAAAACCTGAATGCATTCACCCTCTGGTTCTCCAGGCCTCTATCTCCTGCTCAGAAATCATTCAAGGTCTTCCGCAAAACATTCCAGATTGTTTATACTTTAAGATTGAATTATATAGAGTCAAGCTCGATCGGATTTTATAATGAAGCTATATCTGCCCAAAAATTGGCTGGTGGAAGAAAGGAGGAAATCGTTGAATTCAGCCAATGTGTTGTTTCTGAAAGCAATCAACTCAGATCAATCCAGCTTTGTCTGTTTTTCCAAATAATGTAGGTCTTTCGACACAAGATAGGGCTTTCTCCCAGAGCCAGCTCCAGGAACTGCCCATTCAAAAGGGCTTTGCTAAGTGAGAATGGATGCCTGCCCCTCAATACACACTCACTACTTAAATGCCAGGAGGGTTAACTGAGAAGTAACAGACAGAAGTCTTCCCACTGCACATCTATGCTGAGGCATATTTTAATGTTTTTAATGTCTAAGGGTTGTAATTCAATGAAGCATTAGCTTTTCTGAACCACTTTTTAAAAAGTAATCATAATTAGCATGAATTAAATACTCACTATGTGCCAGACAGTGTGCTAAGCACATTATATGTATTACCTCACCAATTCTTATTCCAACCCTATAAAGAAGAAACTGATACTTCCCCCATTTTATAGATGCAGAAACTGAGGTTTCAGGAGATGAGGTCACCTACCCAACGTCACACGGCTGGAAAGCATATGCATGCCTGATTGCAAAGTCCCAGCTCTTGAAGGCAGTTTATCCAGCCCCAGTTCTGTTTTTCATTTCTTCGTAATCCTTGAGGATGATTCCTTTTTTTTTGCTGGTATCTATGCCAGTATTACACATTTGTAAGTATTTTAATATTTATAAAATGAGACCAACTCATCAAAAATTTGCAGAGGAAAGCCCCAACTCCTTGTAGTGAAAAGAATACCAGGGTCACTTAGGGTTGCTCTCCACCTCTGTACCGTTTACACCATGTGGCTGTTGGTCCCAGGCTCTGCATCAAATTTACCACCTAAGAAGACTCTACACTGTCAAGGAATCCACCACAGTGGCCTCAGCTATCTTCGAACTGCCTTTCCTCTTGTCTTAATGCTCAGTGAACACAAAGAACAGCCAACTTTTCCTTCTGATTCTGAACTTGAGGACGATCAAGAAAACACAATTCTTGAGCCAGATATGACTTCAAGAGGTCCTCTAACCCTGTCTTCTGCTTCCAGATAGGGACTGTATAACTAAAAACAAATAACAAGTCACCAAATATGAACAACCATCACTCACTTTTTTGAACATTCACGAGAGTGCAGAAAGTTCTACCTGTATCAGCTCATTTTACAGTGGGGGAGACTGAGGCACAGAGAGAAGAAGTGACTTTCCCAAAGCCATACAAGTAGGCAAGGGTAGAGGTGGAATTTGAATCAAGTGTCCTCTGAATTTTATTTGCTAAATTCCTGTTCCCTCTCCGTGGCCTAGGTTGATTCGAGGAAGACAGGAGCAGGCACCTGGAATCGTGGAATCGTAGAATCGTGGGCGAAGCACCGAAATGGTAGTCAACATGGGTTCCTGAGCTTCCTTTGCCTCTAACTGGCAGGGTTTCTTTAGGTGAGTTCCCCCCATGCCTGGGCTTCAGTTTTTTCACCCTCAAATTTACCTAAGAGCCTTTTTTTGACTCTAAAATTCTAGGATTTGGGTTCAACAAGGCTAGTTGGGAGAAAAGCAGGGCAAGAACATAGCAAGTTGGGAAACCAGTGGATCAGCTGGTGGCCACAGCTGTCCTGTTCATTCTGCTGGAATTCCGCACCAGCCAGTGACTTTTCCTCACAATTTCCACATTACGCATTCACATCAGACCTCTGTTTTATCTTCAGCATGTTAGTATTTCGCATTTTTATTTTGCCAGTTATCTCTTCTATTAACCCGGGCACTCTGCAAAATGACTTGTCATTAATAACATGAACTGGCTTTTTCAGTTTAGACAGAAAGGAAGATACGGAATTGAAGGAACCATGTTATCTAATGCATTTTCAAAGAGATTTATTTGGAGAGAGCGCTTGTTAGAAATACCTAAGCAGAGCATCAAACCTTTGACAAAATATATATTTGAAATATTGCATAGAGGACTTTTAGGGATTAGAGTCTACCAGCATGCATTGCTTCAAATTTTCTGATGAAATTTTAGCAGCAAATATATTAGAATCTTATAATCACATTCACGAATGCCCAATGCCCAAATCAGAAATCCCATCTCTACTGGATATGGATTTGAGAGTATTTTTGTTCAGGAAGGTATTGTTAGCTTTAGGGTTTAGTCTGCTTGTTTGCCTTTTTAAAGACAAGCACAGAATTTGAGAATTGGGAGAGTCCAGATAGATTATTCCCAATCCCCCTGTTCTATAGATTAGGAAATTTAACCCAAGCGCAGGAATGCCCGAAGGTCATACGCCACCACCCACCGCCAGGACTCAGACCAGTTGCTTGATTCCTAGTCCCTCATTTCCACCCTTATGCCACCTGTCATGTTCTGCAAAAGGACTGAACCAGAAACAAAGGAGCATCAGAAGGCTATGTCATTAATCAAATGATCTCTGAGCGTAGAGATGGATGTCCCAGTGCTGAATCAGAGCCTTAGAAAAGGGTAAATAGATTCGATATAGGGAACCTCTGTAGAACATGGGGAGCAGGTGGGAAGGGCTGAGCTAGTAACTAATGCCCCAGGGGCAGAGGCCAAGCCTGGTGATTGACTTGGGAGCAGAGATTTATGTGGAATATGCCTCACATAGAGATACTGACAGGACTTTGACAGGCAATGCAATGGGAAAAGAATGGGCCGGGGGGTCATGGGAGCTTTGATTGGGAACCCCAGCTCTGTCTCTCACTTCCTGTGACTTTGGACAACTACCTTGCTTCATCTCTCTGAGCCTCAGTGACCCCATCTGCAGACTCAGACATTTTTGTGTGTGGTACAATGCTGTGAATGTGTAAATTTTAATATTGTGGCTTACATTTGTAAGTATGTATTTATGATACAGTCATAACTGGCCAACCAACCAAAATTTGCCTCCTTTCCAGGGACACAAGCCGCAAACTAACTCAAGGAAACAGGGCCTGGGCTTGAACTCCTACAACCAAAGTGGCCACAAATGATGCAGTGTGGACATGGGTTCCCAGTCCAACCTTTCCATTCCACCAACCCACTATTCTGCCTATATTTGTTTACATTGATTCAAACCCCATCAGAGCCAGGGAAGACACTGCTGCTATTGTAAGGGAGGCCCAGGACTGGCAGAGGGAATGCACTAAACAGCCCCTGTGGGTGTGGAAGAGAGGGCAGGCAGAGCAGTCTGCCCCCGGAAGGCTGGAAGGATTCTGCCACAGGTTTGGAGAGGCAGGCAAAAGACGGCTGCCCTTTCCAAAACATGCACCCTCCAAGGCCTGCCAATAGGTCAGCTTACCATGGGAGGACCTGAAGTGAGCCCAGAGCCTTTTAGGGACACATCTGCGATTAATGTGTAATGTAACTGGATCAACTCAGAAACCAAGAGGCCTTAACTGCAGAGCTTGTCTGAAGGGAGATAATGAGGAGGAAAAAAAGGCCCTTGAAAACAGGAAGTCCAGATAAAACGCCCAGAAACAGACTAGGTCATCCCAGGTTTATTGTCCTGGAAGAACCATTTCTCCAAGAGTGAGAAACTTGCAGTCCAGCTGCTAAACAAACTGACCCGTGGATTGTTTTACCTTCCTGGCCTCAGTTTACCTCTCTGGCCTCAGTTTACCTCCCTGGCCTCATGTTACCTCCCTAGATCTTGATTCACCTCCCTGGGTCTACATTAACTTCCCTGAGTCTCTCTTGGTTATCTTTCAGCTCTAACACCAGAGATTTCCCAGATTCTAAGTGGTAAGAAACATGCAGAAAGTAAACTAAATAACAAGTTTCCTTGAAATATTAATCAATCATGCTTTCCTTTTATGACTTGCTTTTGAATCAGTCAGAGGCATTCGTGTGGCCTCAAGGAGAATTAGGAATGCTTTAGTGGGAATGCAAAAGGAAGAAAATATTTTTTTTTGCTTTCAAAATAAGCCTTCAGAGCTCAAAATGAAGCCCTGGGGGAAGCTGGGGAGAGTTTTCATTATAACCATGGATGGAAGGAAGAGAAGGGGTGGTCACTCGGTGAGGGTTACACTGGACTGGGATGGGAATCAAGACCCAGGATGGGGTGGGGGATGGGGCTGAGACTTGGTGAGCAGGGAGAACACCCCAGGGAAAGAAGGAGCCCTTGTGATCAGGGACCAGAACCGGAAGTCTCATGACAGCCAAGTCATTCGTTTTTGTTTTTTGGTTTTTTTTCTTTTTTCTTTTTTTCTTTTTTGAGACAGAGTCTCGCTCTGTCACCCAGGCTGGAGTGCAGTGGTGTGATCTCAGCTCACCAAAACCTCCACCTCTCAGGCTCAAGCTATCCTTCCAACTCAACCTCCCAAGTAGCTAGGACTACAGGTACAAGCCACTGCCCAGCTAGTTTTTGTATTTTTAGTAGAGACGGGGTTTCACCATGTTTCCCAGGCTGGTCTTGAGTTCCTGAGCTCAAGCGATCTGCTCGCCTCAGCCTCCCAAAGTGCTGGGATTACCAGCATGAGCCATGAGAAGTCTCATGACAGCCAAGTCACCCTTGACTCCTGCCCTCACTCACACCCCATGTACACTTCATCAGGAGAGCCTTTTCTGCCTGCAGAATGCATCCAGAATAGAATCACTTCTCACCACTTCTGCTGCTGCTGCCGTGGTGCCAGCCACCAGCACTCTCACTTGGCTCACTACACACCTCTCAGTGGGTCTCCAGGCCCCTGTCCTACCCTTACCTCTTCTCAGCACCGCAGTTGGAGCTGTGCGCCATGTATGTCAGATCCTGTGATTCCCTGCTCCATTCCTCTGACAACTTCCGCAAGCATCCTCAAAGCAAAGCCCTTAGTCAGCCTCCCAGATCCTACCATGATTGGGCTCCTGTGTCTTCTGTGACCTCCTGTCATCCTTGCTGCTCCTTGAACATGCCTGACACTCTCCTGCCAAGGGCCTCTGCATGAGCCCCCTCTTCCATGGATGCTCCAGCCATCCTCATGGCTGCCTTCCTCTCCTCCCCAATCCCTGCTTAAGCTCACTCTACTGCCAGCTGCCTCACAAACACTCCCAATTGGTCTTGCACTAATTGCCTTTTAAGATATTACATAAGAATTTATTATGTTTAGCCCTACTTGTCTCTCTTCCCTACTGGAATATAAGCTCCATGAGGACAGGCATTCTTGTTTTATTCACCAATGTAGTTTAAGTACCTAAAAGAGTGCCTAGAAGGTGCTCAATAAATATTTGTTGAATGAATGAATGAATGAATGAACGAAACCATACGCACCCACTGAGCAATGTCTATGTGGTCCAGGCTGAATGGCCCAGCAGCCACTGTTGGGTGAGTTTTCAATCAGCAGCTGCCTATGGACTGTACAGCAATAGGAGGTCTACCTGGGCCCCAGGACTTTTCTGAGCCTCATCCAAACTTGCCCCATACAGATACTCCCCCTTTAACTGCTAAGGAGGCTGTGGTGGTGAGAAAGGAAACACTGCATAGTGGTGACGCCCACCCCATGGCCAAAGATCTGATAATGTTCCTTTGTTCTATTTTATGCAGCAAAATTTTATTGAATGTGGAAACTAGTAGTGCTCAGGCCTTGGAGAAATTTTTTAATGAATCCATATCAGAATAAGTAAATAACTCTTATAAACCAATAAGAATAACACAGGAAACCCAATAGAAAAATGGACAAATGACTTAGATCCTTCACAAAAGATGATCTCCAAATGGACAATAAATACAGTAAATTGGTTAATTAATCATGAGAGAATTACTAACCAAAACTACAATGCAGTACACCCATCAGAATGCCAAAAGTGAAACGTAGGAAATTTGTGTTGGCAAGGAAGCATGGCAACTGCAACTCTCAAACAGCTGGGGGAGTGTAGTTGTACGACTACTTTGGAAACCATTTGGCAGAATCCACTGAAGCTGAACAATCTCATACCATATGACCCAGCAGTTCCAGTCCTAGGTATGCACCCAGCAGAAATGCATGTATATACTCATAGCAGATATGAACTTGAATGTTCACAGCAACACTATTTGTAAAGCATAAAACTGGAAGCTACATAAATACTCATCAACAGTAGAACAAATGAATTATGCTTCATTCATGCAATGAAATTTTTTTAAATGGCCTATATCTACACACAAATATATGAATGACTCTTACAAAAGTCAGACAGGAAACAGTGCATACTGTATGACTTCATCTGAGTAAATCACGAAAACAGGTGAAATAATCTGTGGTGCTAAAAGTTGGGATGGTGATTATCCTGGTGAGGGTAATAGTGACTATAGGGGCTTCTAGAGTGCTGGTAATGCTGTTTCTTGATTGAAATGTTGATTGCATAGGAGTGTTAAGTTCGTGAAAATTCATCTAGGTCGATACACATACTATGTGTAGTTTTTGTGTAAGCATTATATTATACTTAGAATTTACCCCCTTTTTTTTTTTTTTTGAGACAGAGACCCTCTCTGTCACCTAGGATGCAGTGCAATGGCACAGTCTTAGCTCACTGCAACCTCTGCCTCCCACGTTCAAGCAATTCTCCTGCCTCAGCCTCCCAAGTAGCTGGAATTACAGGCACATGCCACCATGCCCAGCTAATTTTTGCATTTTTAGTAGAGACAGGGTTTCTCCATGCCTGCCAGGCTGGTCTCAAACTCCTGACCTCAGGGGATCCATCCATGTTGGCCTCCCAAAGTGCTGGGATTACAGGCATTAGCCATCGCGCCTGGCCTCAAGGAATTTATTTCCAATGAGGGAGACAGACACATGAGCCATTCTTCATGCTGAAAGGTGGAACAAAGTAGGTGAAAAGCAGAAATGGAAGCCGTGTGCTACGAAGGCCAAGAGGGACAGAATTCACTCTAACCTGGAGACGCAGTTCACAAAGAAAGTGGGCTTTGGGGAAAAGGTTGAATAAATGAATGCAAAACAATTCAGGCAGAGCAAAGGCCAGAAACACAATACCAAGCATGCCTCATTTGAGAGCTGAGAGAAAAGTTTAGAAGCCAGAACTTGAGGGAGTGGGGAGGGAGGGGGAAGGAAGGGAGCACCCCACGGACCCCGGCTTTCCCACCTCAATGCATTGCCATGTGTTGACTTTAGCTCTCCTCTAACTGACTTTTACAAAACCACAGTATGTTCACAAGTATTAACAAAATCATTGCATGATCAAAGGCATTAAGAAAACACTGCACACTAGATCTTTCTTGGAGATTCATAATATACCTTAGCATATTAAAAGCCTATAACATCCTGCAATCATGAAGCCTGCTGAATTCTGTGTTTCTCAAATGTAGCTCACTGTGGAATCTTTTCATTTTCCTTCTTTCTTTCTCATTCTTTCTTTTTGAACACATATTAAGATGCCATCTGGTCACACCTAGTAGGTAATGCCACCTGCAGTAACAAAGGAATCCCAATTTTTCAGTGCCTTCCACAACAAACGTTCACTGCTCACTGACATGGTACTATTAGCGAAATGCAGGAGTCACTTGTCAGTGGGTGGCCATCCACAGTGATTCAGGGCCCAGGTTTCTTCCATTTGGTGACCTTTCCATTGCCTAGGATTCAGAATCTTTAGCATCCTAGTCAGCAGACGAGGAAGACAGAATGGAAAAGCAGGCTCACTTCTTGACCACCTGAACCACTGATAAGAACACTAGTTACATGTCTCCATCTGGACACAAGTGCATTTGGAAATGTAATCCCTGGTTGGGTGGCTATTCTATGGTATTAGAGAACACAAATTTTGTTGTGGTTTTTCTGCCATGTCTGGTAACTGAATATATTCCCTAAGCCATTGCTTTTTGTCATCACACCTTTAATCATGCCATTCCTTTTGCCTAGAAAGTCCCTTCCCCTCCCACAAATCCTTTCTCCAATTGGCAAATTCTTACCCTCCTCTGGAGCCCAAGAGAAAGGTCACCTGCTCCATGAGCCCTTTCCTGACCTTTTCCTTCCTGATCTCTGTGTACCCACACGACTTTGGTGTGTCTATTTCCAACCAGAAGAAGAACCCTATATGGGCAAGGTCTCTACCTCAGATACCTTCATAACCCCAGTGCCCAGAGCTATGCTTGATGAAACAGTCAGGGCACAATAAATAGAGTGGGAAGGAAGGAAGGACGGAAGGATGGATGGAAGGAAGGGAGGGAGGGAGGGGATGGGGGGAAGAACTGTGGCATATGAAGCAATATGTTAGGAAGATGTTGCCCCCTCCAATCTGTTATTCTGTAATTAACAAGGGCAAAGGGGCTTTTTATAAGAGTTTTGCTCCTCTTAGGAGCCCAGAGGTTAGACATATGCTACTGCAGGCAATTTATGCTCTAATCTTTTCCTCTGAGTGTTTTTTGTAGACAGCCTTTAACAGCATGCAAATTTGCACCCTTTTGCTCATTCAATCTCAGGACTGACACTAATGTAAACAATTATTGAAGTCTCATATCTGGAAGATGCCTGGGTAATTGTTTTGGTCTGAATGCAGTCAAGCTGTACTTGATGGTATATAATTTAAAATAACATAATTAAAATGGGTAAGAAAAATCCAGACAAGCCGGGCACAGTGGCTCATGCCTATAATCCCAGCACTTTGGGAGACTGAGGTGGGTGAATTACGTGAGGTCAGGAGTTCAAGACCAGCCTGGCCAACATGGTGAAATCCTGTCTCTACTAAAATACAAAAAAATTAGCCAGGCATGGTGGTGTCCGCCTGTAATCCCTGCTACTTGGGACGCTGAGACAGGAGAATTGCTTGAACCGAGGAGGCAGAGGTTGCAGTGAGCTGACATTCCACTGTTGCACTCCAGCCTGGGCAACAGAGAAGCTTCGCCTGCCTCAGCCCAGGGTGACCCAGGAGTCAGCGGCCCTGCCCCACCCACCCCACTCCAGGAGCCTGAGTCAGAGTTTAGTCTGCACAGCTCAGGCAGGACTTGAACCCAGAACCACAGAGTGAGCCCTTGTCAGCTGTGCCAAGTAAGAAATGAGAAATGTTGCAGGTCCTGAGGTCAGGTGGGTGGACAGTGGGATTCCCGAAGGATTCCATGCCACCTGGTAGGAAGAACAAATCAAGTCCCTGGGTTTAGCACTGACTTGTCTCTAAGCTGCATAAACAAGTTACTCAATCTTTGCTGGCCTTATTTTTGTTATCTTTAAAGAGGGACTAACTATATCTGTCCTCCCTTATCACCTCAGAATGTTGCAAAAAACAAATCAGATCAGAAATTTACATTAAGCCAAGAGTGACCAGGAAGAGGGAAAATGTCCGGACATCCTTGCTACCCTGGAGTTGCATGTCTTCCAGACACAGGTGCTGCCGCCCCCTAGGGTGTCCCCTCTGGCATCTCAGTTATTGCCCAGCCACACAAAAACAGAAGAGCTGCCAGGAACGAGAGCTGGAGCCTGAGCTGGTGAATGTGCCACTGCCTCGACAGTGGATATGTGTTTGGCCAGGGTGTCATGGGGGCTATCGCTGATAACCATGACCTTAATATCTGACCCCACATTTCACATCTATCCCAGACTTTAGACAGAGCCAGCCCCCTAAAAGCCAGTTTGGTCTGAGGCTTAATGCCTTGTTTTCAGCAGCTTTCCTTCCCAAGACACGCTGGCTTCATTGATAAGTGTTGCTAGCTCTTTATCGACATCGTTTTAGAAAAGGTTGCCAAGGCAACAGGATTCAGGAATGATTCTCATTACCGTACAGTTCCCAACAAATGAGTGTCTCTGTGTACGTGGTCTCAACCAGTATTAGCACTCCCCTTTCCAAGCTAAAACGACAACACTTACAGTTTGCGGCACGCAATTCAACATGTAATTATATATTGTCTCCTAGTAATGATACATTGTCTTAATGAACAATGCAGCTGTGGGCACCCACGCCAGCTCCCGTTAACACCTCCTACGCTGACATCCTTCTTCACCGATGGGCCAATAATACATATTTGTAGAAGCCATAAAGAAAGCCAAGATATTCACGAAAACATATTTATCGACCAAACTTAAACTCTGACTTCTGAACACTGCCTCAGTTTTCCTCATGTAGGACCCTGTGGTTCCCACTGCTGGAACTGGCCAAACTGTAATTGTTTTGTTTTACCCATTGGTTTCCCAGGAAGGAAATATCAATACTCTTAGTGTATCCAGGGTCTGACAAAGATCAAGTGAGCCCATTCAAACTGGGACAAATTCCTACATATTTTCTAAAACTGTGGAATAGGAGTGAAACCACAATGTCAAAATAGTCTCCAACTTCACTGGGAGGATGTCCCTGCTCTGTACTCAGAACTAGGAAACCCACACCAACCTCTTAGAAAGGTCAGACTTTACTTTTTCTCTCCTCTAGGCTGTGAAGGAAATCCATAGTGACAGAAGAGTTGAAGGAGGAAAATATAAATAATTTTAAATCTCTATGTGGATTATAATATATAGCTCTTCCTCTCCCCCACCTTCTCCCTTCTTCCCCAAAAAAGCTTTAGAGGAGATAACGGGATTACAGGAGGTCTGGGATTGTAAACACTGAGTTGCATTTTAAAAGAATTGGTGGCTCCAGGTCATTTTAATCAAGTTGTAGGTCAGCTTGCAAATTTTCCAAATTAGCTGTAGCTGGAGGAGAGGCAAGATGCCTTTCTTTCCTAAAGAATCAAAACAGATTGTTGTGACATGTTCTCAGTCATAATGACAGATTGGAGCCGCTGTTTGTGGTACAAGTCAGAAAACAAAGCAACTTTTTTTTCCCAAAAATTGTAACACTTGATTGATTTCTGTTGAGATTTGGGCATCTCCCAGTTTGTCAGTGATGTTGATGAAGTTCACGAAAATCTTAAAGGCCAGAAGCAGACACAGAGACTGATTTAAAGACTGGAAAGAAAGGCTCTTGGTCTTGAGGGCAAGTTTTAGGGATGCTTAGTTTGGATGCTGTTCAAATGCTGTTCCCTTGAAAAGAGACAGTAATAGAAAAGGAATAGTTGACACTCCCTCATCCCAGCACTCTGCTTCTGAAACAGGAATACTCCTACAAATAAAAGCTATGCGAGCCATCCTGGATAAGACCGGCTCTGCACATCAGACCAATGGATCATGCCCAGCCTGGGGTCTGTGTATCCCCCGATCAGTCCATGCAAAGGTCAGTCCTACATCACACCTCGTCAGAATGGCTGAGGCACAGAAGACTGGTTTTCATGAACCAGACAGGAAGGGTTTTAGACCTGTCATTCATCTTGAAGTCACCCAGTAAACAACACAGCTTAAGACTATGGTTCCTGAATCCATAAATAGAATATTGAATTCATATTTGCATAACGCAAGGGAGGAAACAGGAAGCCAGGGAATGGACAATGATGGGAGATGCTGGAACAATCCCTTAAAATGCCAACAAACCCAAAAATAAACAAGCACCTCTCACATTCTCAATACCTCAGTTTCCCTTACCAACTATTTCTTACTTTCTGCTTGAACCCACTCCTTTAGTCCAGGCTTGAGGGTCACCTCCTCCCCCAGAGAACTTAAGAGACATGAGAATGAGTGTGTTTTCAGAAAAGGAATAGAAAATAGGAGAATAGGACCTGCATGGTGGCTCACGCCTGTAATCCCAGCACTTTGGGAGGCCAAGGCGGGCGGATCACGAGGTCAAGAGATTGAGACCATGCTGGCCAACATGGTGAAACCCCATCTCTACTAAAAATATAAAAATTAGCCAGGTGTGGTGATGTGTGCCTGTAGTCCCAGCTACTTGGGAGGCTGAGGCAACAGAATCGCTTGAACCTGGGAGGCGGAGGTTGCAGTGAGCCGAGATTGCGACACTGCACTCCAGCCTGGCAACGGAGCAAGAATCCATCTAAAAAAAAAAAGAAAAAAGAAAGAAAATAGGAGAATGATACATTGAGCCGAAAGTTACATAGATCTGCTATGAAAAGAGAAGAGATACCAAGGGAATGAGAGGAAGAGAAGCAGTTCAGAAGTATGATGAGAACTCAGAGAACTGAATGTCATTTAGGCCCTCGGAGGAAAGAGCTTCAAGGAAGATGGGTTGCTAAAAGCGTCCAAGATTACAGAGTATAAGGCATGGGCACCGCACAACTTGACCACTGGAGAGAGGCCCCTGACCTCAGGAGTGCCATGCGAGTAGAAGCTAGGGAAGGTCACCACTGGGGAGGTTTAAGCTGCCCCAGGGATGAGATAATGTTGGCGGCAGATGAGGATGACTGGTAAAGAAGCTCACCAGTGAAGAGAAGTAGAATTGGGGGAGTGAGTTCAGTTAGGCCAAGTGTATGTCTGAAAGCTGAGATGGGCCAGTGGAGAAAAAGAGAAACAATCCAGACTGCAGGAGAGAACACAGGGTCCCGACTGAAAGGATGGCATCCAAGGCTGGCTCTGTTGACAAAAATACCCACCTCATCTTCGGAAACCGCAAAGTGGAGGGCAGGGGAGGTGACAGACCAGAGACAGATTGGAGTGGAGGGGAGATGGCCAGAGATCACTCCAAAGGGCCTCAGTCTTTTCCTGACCATCTGCCTAGTTAAGATGAGGGTGGGGAGTACCTGAAGAGAAGGGAGGACATTTGCAAACACCTTGGATAGAATAGGATGGAAAGGGAGAGGGGAAAGTTTTAGGTAGACAATGGGGATTGGATGAAGAATCAAAGTGAGCTGGGTAGGAGAATAAATGCATTAAAACTCTGAAAAACCAGCAGTGGAAAATATTCCCAAGCTTTCTCTTCCTTCTTTCGCTGGCCTAAAACAAGGCCACAGTCCAATCAGGCCTCCTAATATCCAGTAAGATCAGCAGTAGGTAGGCTGTTCCTCGGGGCTCTAGTCCTAGACTCAAGGCTTAATGAGTCACCTGCTCGATATTTTCCACTTCAGGCCCTTGGCTTTCTGGGACCTCAGTCCACTCAGCTGCAAAACTGACTTACAGGATCATGTCAATCGCCAGATGCTGCAGAGCAAAGCAGCGGGTGCAGCTTCTGCAGGTAAACGAACTGCCTGAAAGGAAATGAGCGGTGATTTCCCAGGGAGTCCCTTCTGCAATGTCATTATAATGTCAGCTTTTGACAGCACAATGGTTTCAGTGGAAGACTCTGGAGCATCCCACGAAAGTGCCTGAGACTTATTAAAATGATGTCAGGGCATGCTACATTTCACGTCTCACACACATGAAAACCCCACAGTGGGAGGACTTGGTTCTCAAGCTACCATGATGCCTAGACCCTGTGTGCATGTGGCCGATGGTATCCCCCAGAGGGGTGTCTTCTCAGCACTAGCTCCAAACCCCAGCATTTGTGTATCCATGAACTTGAACCTTTCATTTCCTCCACATTCTCCTATAGTCAATAGGTCATGGCACATGGTGCCTCTGGGCCTCGTATGTTCTGTATATTTTATTGAGAGCCTTCTCTTCGGCCTCTCCTACAAGCTTGGCACATTTTATCTCAAATTATCTTTATTTCATGAAGTTGACGTCATCATCCCCCCTCCTTTTTTTTGAGATAAAGTCTTGCTCTGTCGACCAGGCTGGGGTGCATTGGCACCATCATAGCTCACTGCAGCCTCTGCTTCCCAGGCACAATCAAGTAACACCCTCCACCTCAGTCTCCCAAACAGCTAGGCCTCTAGGCATGCACCACCACACCTGGCTCATTTTTTTATAGACGTGAGGGTCTTGTTGCCTAGGCTGGTCTCAAACTCCTGGCCTCAAACGATCCTCCTGCCTCAGCCTCCCAGTGTGGTGGAATTATAGGTATGAGCCACTGTGCAGTCCAATCCCCACTTTTACTGATGGGAAAATTGAAGCTCAAGGAGATTGAGTTACTGGCCATGATCACGCAGCCAGTTGTTGAAGAACTTGAACTAATATGTGTGTGACTCCAAAGTGACTGCTCTGACCCTGGTGACACTCCAGAATCACCACATCACGATGGGGCATGAACCGTAACTGAGCACACAGGGTGGGATCCCAGTCTCTGTCAGGGGCAGTAAGGCCAACACCATCTGCACCCAGGAGCCCCACAGCCTCACCCAGAGGATAAATCTAGAAAGGTCCCCTGTCTGCACTCTCCCAGGGCCCCAAAGTCATCAGCGCCTGCCCGAGGAAGCTGACAGGGGGAGCAGATGTGCCGTATGAGCAAGAACAGGTTGCACATCCACCCCTGAGGTGTTGGCATCACTTTCCCAGTAACCCAGGGCAAGTGTGAGCATTCCCCACCAGCTGGGCCTGGGTGCTGCTACCCCTCCACTTCCCTGGCTCATATATTCTCTCAATCGACACTGACAGCACTCCGGGGATGCCTCCCCAGGGCTTGGCCCCTGTGTCTTCCTTCACAAGCAGGGCCTGGAGGAGAGAATAAAACAGCATGCAGTGATTCTTTAAAACTCCATTCCATCCGACCTTCACAGCAACCTCGAAGCTATTATCATCCCCGTTTAATGACGAAGAAACTGAGGCTCACAATGGTGGGATCGCTTGCCAATGCCCCCCCGCTGGTCAGTGATGGAGCCAGGACTTGATTCTGTAACTCTCTGCTCCAAAGCCTGGCCTCCCACCCAGGCCCACACTCCAGTTCTCCCAATGGACTTGTCAGAGAAGATAACTCAGCTTAAAGGCTTGACCTTAGTCCTGCAAGAAGCTGGACTGGCTGGATTACCTCATTCAATATCTGCATCAACCAGTCAGCAGGGGTTTTTTGGTGGATTGTGTTTGGTTTTTTTGGGGTGTGTGGGTGTGTGCATGTGTGTGTGTGTTTACAAGCCTTTGTCTTTGAGACAGGGTCTTGCTCTGTCACCCAGAATAGAGTCCAGTAGTGTGATCATAGCTCACTGCAGCCTTGAACTCCCAGGATCAAGCACTCCTCCTGCCTCAGCCTCCCAAGTATGTGGGACTACAGGTGTGCACCACCACACATGGCTAATTTTTTAATGTTTTTATAGAGATGGACTCTCGCTACATTGCCCAGGCTGGTCTGGAACTCCTGGGCTCAAGTGATCCTCCCACCTTGGCCTCCCAAAGGGCTAGGAATACAGGAGAGAGCCACTGCACCTGGCCGAACAAGTGCTTTTTAAAGCACCTTCCAGGCTATGAGGGGAACCAAAGGGAAACGTGTGTGTATTACCTATCCCTAAAGTGCTCACAGTGGGGAGGAGAGGCAGGGGGAGGGGAGGGGAGGCGGGGGGAGGGGAGGGGAGGCGGGGGAAGGGGAGGGGAGGCAGGGGGAGGGGAGGGGAGGGGAGGCAGGGGGAGGGGAGGGGAGGGGAGGCATGGGGAGGGAAAAGTTGGCACTCAAGAAACAAAAGCAAAGGAAACCACAGGCTGGCCCTGGGCCTGTGGATTGCAGTGCAGGGGAGGAAGCTGAGGCAGGGGCAGGGGGAACAGGGAGAAGGACTTAGAAATCCAGCAGCATTTGGCCACGTGCAGGGGCCAAAGGGTTGGGGATGCAGGCAGGGCTGGAAGAGGGCCTTCCTTCTTAGGGAAGGTGGCCATGACCCAGGGACGGAGCTGGCCTTGAGGTACTGCTGGGGATGGGAGGGACCAGAGAGAAAGAGGAGGACAAAAGATAAAGAATATAAAAATAAAAAACAATGGTGAAGGCGGAGACAAGGAATGGTAAGAAAGGAAACAGGGGGAAAAGGGAGATGGGGAGGCAACCCTTGGCAGAGGCACGGGGGACACGGGGGAGCCTACAGTTAGGAGTCTGTGCGCTCAGGCCTCTTGTAGGAAGGAAGAAGAAGGCCCTTTAGAATGTCCACCCGAGTCTTTCGAAAAGAGCTCAGGGCACGTGGGAGGAAAGGTGTCTGGGACTAGTTCTGCAGTGGCCTGGATGATGGATTTCTCAGCAGCCACCTTCTAGGAGTGGGGGCTGCATGCCTTATCAGTACCTTTCAGGCTGCAGCGGGGGTGGCGAATGGGGGTCTGTCTGCTGCGGGTCCCCTGGGCAAGGCCAGTGCAGCAAGGTCGGCAATCTCATGACTCAGGAGAGCTAATGCGGCTCCTGGAAAGGCCTGAAGACAAGAAGACGGTGGGCATTCCTCGGCCGGCGCAAAGAGCAAAGGGGCTGGAGTCAGGGCTGCATGTGGACCCCTCCTCTCCTGGCAATGGCTCGGCCGAGGAACTAAGGGGAAAATCCCGAAAGCCTCCAACTCCATGCTCCTGTGCTCCCTGGAAAATCGCAGACACAGAAGGGAAACTCCAAACACGACTGTGTGGAGAGGCAGCCTCTGCTGACATAACGGAAGAATGGCCTAGGACATGGATGGGAGGGATGAGAGAGATGAGAGGGGGACAGCTTCACAGCCGGCATGATTCAAAACGTCATTCACGTCACTTCTAGATTGAGTTTAGGGCCAACCCCCAGATCAGCCTAAAATGCAAGCTATGAAAACAGAAACTTGCCTGAACTTTAACATACACTTTGTGGCCAAAGAGAGGGAGAAGCAGAGACAGAGGGAGAGAAAGAGAGAGGCATTGTTTTCTTCAGGAGGAATGGCTAGCATTTGTAGTTCTCCCTTTATCTCCATCTGAAACAAATGCAGATGTTTAAGCCTCACTGCTTTGGAGAAAATCATTGTGTTCTTTTTTGTTTTTTTGTTTGTTTGTTTTTAGATCGAGTCTTGCTCTGTTGCCCAGGCTGAAGTGCAGTGGCCCCATCTTGGCTTACTGCAACTTCAGCCTCCCAGGTTCAAGAGACTCTCCTGCCTCAGCCTCCCGATAGCTGGGACTACATATGGGTGCCACCACGCCTGGCTAATTTTTGTATTTTTAGTAGAAACAGGATTTCACCATATTATCCATGCTGGTCTCAAACTCCTGACCTCAAGTGATCCACCCGCCTTGGCCTCCCAAAGTTCTGGGATTACAGGCATGAGCCACTGCACCCGGCCCATTATGTTTAATAATTAATATAGACAGCCTGAGCACTGACCACTCAGAATAGACGCTGGACCTAATAACCAGATGGCCCAACCAGGGCGTGGCAGCTGACCATTAGCCTGGCTGACTCTCGCTCACGTGCGTGCACACAGGAACACACACACACACCACTCATGCCAGAAAGTTCTGCCCCAGTTTGCTGGTTGCAGAAGGACTAGGTACTAAATACCAGATGCCTTTCCAGACTAATTTAGCAGGGCTTAGTGATTGTCTAAAAATAATGCTTCAACTCAAGTTTCTTCAACTCTCTAGCTGCAGTTTTTAGACACAGCTCCCCTGACCTTTTCAGATGCTTGCTATACAATTTGCCTCTTGTTCAAATAATTTGCAATTACCACACACCAACTGGTTGCTGATAAAGGCTAAATGTAAAATATCAACAGTATCCGACTTCAAAGCGGGGTTTAAGATTAGGGTAGTTGGTAACAATGAGGATCAAGGAGATGGGAGGAAAAGCCTAGGTTTAATTGCATGTTAGATGGTGCCATCACAGCTATGAGACAAGTGCTCCAATTCGTGGCGAGACAATCCATTGCCCTCAGGACGGAAACTCAAATCCATACAGAAGTACAGACACTAGTTTTCTTTTAGTTATTAGACTAGTTGCAAAGAGCAGGAATTAGGTGCCTAACCTGCAATTTCTTCCTCTCCTCCTCCTCCTCCCCCTTACCTTTTCTTCTTCGTCATCTTCTTCTCTTTCTCACTCTCTCTCCCTCTCTACCTCTCTGTCCTCTCATTCTCCCTCCCTCTCTCTCAATACTTTTATCCTTGTTTATAATGGGCTGGGCACCATACTAGGCACTGGGAATATAAAATGAGAAAGACCATCCCTACCCTCGAGGAACTTACAGCCCACTGGGAGAAGAAGACACAGAAAATTCAAATACGGCCTGGCGTGGTGGCTTCACGCCTATAATCCCAGCACTTTGGGAGGCCGAGGCGGGCAGATCACAAGTTCAGGAGATCGAGACCATCCTGGCCAACATGGTGAAACCCCTTCTCAACTAAAAATGCAAAAATTAGCTGGGCATGGTGGTTGATGCCTGTAATCCCAGCTATTAGGGAGGCTGAGGCAGGAGAATTGCTTGAACCCGGGAGGCGGAGGTTGCAGTGAGCCAAGATTGCACCACTGTACTCCAGCTTGGCAACAGAGTGAGACTCCATCTCAAATAAATAAATAAATAAATAATTCAAATACAGTGAAGGGAAGTTCCAGGCACACCAGGAACACGTAATAGCGGCAATCTAGTCAGTCAAGAGTCAGATCAGCTTCAGCACTAGGAAGGCCCCTGGGGACGGTGCCAGCATGACAGGGCTTTGAAGGATGAGTTGTCCAGGGTGCCCTGAATGTCCTCAGTGAAGTGCAGGGCCCCGGGGCTATGAACGATCTGGGCAGGTGCAGGAGGTGTTCAGTGCCTTCGGCTCAACACCTAAGGTAAGACGGGAGCTGAGCTCAACCTAAAGCAGCCTCTGACTTCCTCACCGCCTCCACCCAGTAGTGAATGAGGAAACTCCTAGGTGTCGAGGTTTCGGCCTCACTCATACAGGAAGGTGTGAGTGGGCTTTGAGAAACTACAGAAGAAATCTCTCAGATGGCTCCTCTTTTACCTGTAAAGGGAATCTGGAATTCTACCATTGAAATTTCATTCTTTGGAACCTAGAAATCTTGCATCCTTATTAAAGTATAAAGTTCCCTGGAAAGCCCTGCACTCAAGTTACAAGGAGGTTCCAGGTGAAGAGGTGAGCATCTAAGCGCAACACCCTGTGAGGGCCCAGAAGGATCAGACTCCTGGGAAGGGTCTTGGGGGAGGAAAGGAAGAGGGACTGAGTTTACTGAGAGCAAGAAATATGCCCTTTAAAGCATAATGAAGCCAAAATGAAAGAGGGGCATGTTTTTCTTTTGGGATTTCAGAAGTGAGCAGCATTGGTAGCTCTCCCCTTATCTCTATCTGAAGCAAATGCAGACACTTAAGCCGCCCAGCTTTGGAGCATTTCATTCTTTCACCCTGCAGACTGTATGGAGCACCCACTGTGTGCCAGGCTCTGTACCAGGCTGGGACAGGAAGGGGTGTCAAAGGGCTTCTTCCTGCCCTCCAGTCATTTCATGTGACTGGAGCCTCTGGCACTGGGGCCAGGGAACAAAGGTGCCATGGTGGTGGGCAGTGCCTTACAGACAGGCTCCCTGCAGCTGACTTTGCTCAAAGACCACGCCCAGCGCCCTGCAGAGAGGGCCAGACAGCCACAGGATGCATCAGCAAACAGCACCTTGACAAGAGGCTTACCTAAAATCCAGTGCCTGCAGGTTAAAAAATAAACCAACAGGTGAAATGAACATTAGAGGAGCAACCTGCCGAGCCTCTTAATCTGTCACTTAAATCTAGGGCTTTTAGCTATAATTGAACATCCTACTGTGACTATTATGAAGAGGAAGAGGAGGAGGTATTGAAATTGTGGTCTAGGAGGGTGGAGGAAAATAAATTTTCCTTCAAAACTAGTCAATAACAATGCCTTTGTGTTAAAGGGATGGAGTGCTGGCCGAGTAGCTGCAGAGGAAAACAAGACAGCCGGTCACAGAGGGCGGCAGCTGACTCACTGTGAAGGCTGCCCATTGCCCTGCGTGAGTCTAGAGGACCACTGACCGACCCAAAGACTGGAAAAGCACCCCTGACTTCTTATAAGCTTGAACAGAAGCCTCCTTGGCAGATGACTATAAGCAATATCATCCTAACTGCTCAATCTGACTAAAAGAAAGAACAATGGAAAGTAGCAGGGGAGGAGGAGGGAGAGAAGAAAGGAAAAAAGAAAAGGAGAAAAACCCTCCACAGACTTGGCATCAAAAACTCCATTTACAAGCTCTGAGAAGATCACAGGGTACAGGAGTGATTTTCTGAAGAACAAATTCTTTCAGGCTAATCGCCACCCAGCCTCCTGGGAGTTCAAGAGGGAGCAATAGCTCCTTGTCTTCTGGAAAGAGAGGATCTTCAAAGCTTTTGGTCCCTCTGGAAGGGCAGTGTGATATAAAAACAGGAGGTAGCTGTGGTGCCTGTATTACTATTATTATTTGACAGAATTGTCTTTGCGAGATTGTTCTCCCGCCTAAGAGGGAAATTAGACTGAGGGAGCGAATTGAATTGTTTCTGCAAATTTCTTCTTTAGAGAAATTGGGCTCCTGGGGTATGAGGAGGCATAGTGAGGGGGTCTGCGGTGGACACCTCAGCAGGCAGACTCATTGCATCTTAATCTTCACCGAGAACCAACTTGAACGCTGGATGTGTGACCTTGTGAAAAATTGGGTGGAACTAAATTTGCTGTAACTCTCTTCAGAAAGGATCAAAATGAATATTGTACTCCTCACATCAAAGCTTTTCCCAAGAGCACCAAGCAAAGGCCACTTTCTTGCCCATCTGGAGTCCCTGCCTTTTAAGTGATCAGAACAGATCCTGAAACACTCCCTTCTTCAAGAATCGTGGTCAGAGCCAAGGAAAGAGGAGTGGTGACCCCCTTCAACCTTCCTTTCAATAAACGCGAGTCACTTAGAACACTCCCTTCAGATCATTATGCAGAAATACAACGGTTGGCGCCTTGTTCGCCATCTGAATCTAAATTCCTCCCTACTGTAACACCTCTTTGATCCCTTCCTTGTCAGGGGATGAGGCTCGCGGGAGGAGTGAAAGTGCCATGTAATTTGGGCTTACTCCTTAAAGCACTGAATCATAAAAAATAAACAAGGAGCCTGGTCGTATTGCACGCTTTCCTGCTGAAATAAACACAGGACATTTCATACTTGAAATTTTATGATTCAGGCCATCCTCTTGAATGAACATTACATTGTGTGCTTGTAATTCACATACAGTAGGTAATAAAAGGCTAAGTAGTGGTGATTTCTGCCTGTCTGGCTGATGCTTTTAATGGAACCTGATTTTTGAAGCATTACGTGTCATTAACTACTTTTCTGTAAGTCTGCTCAGAATTAACCCTATCAGGGTTAATGAAGGAAGTATTGAAAATATATGGCTCAAGGTAAGAAGCTCCATTACAGAGATCAGAAACCATTTCAGTAATTCATTCCCAGCATGGTTGTGAGCAAGGAGACTTGAATACATGCCCTTGTGTAATGAGGGCGGTGCTTGTGACAGGGAGAGTGGGTCGGTTAGGATTCTTGGTGTGAGCAACAGAAACCAACTCTGGTAACTTGAGTTAGACAGCGTATTTATGGTGAGAATTCTAAGCGGGTCCCAGTTCAAGGAAGAGGTGAACAGCGAGGTCCCAGAAAGAACTAAATGAAGGCTGCTCCCAACCTCAACAACAGAACTCAGGGACCCCTCCCTAGGATGCTGACAGTCCATCATTCCACTGCAGTCACCTCCAGTGCCTGCGTGTCTCCACTCAAGAGCAGATTCCTGGGAGAGGTGATGGCAATTTAATTGGCCCATTTGAGGTCGTGAGTCTATCCCTGCAGCCAAGTAGATGGAATCCTGTGTTTGCCATACAAACCAGAGAATGAAGAAAGGGCATCTCTCCCAAAGAAAGGAATGTTGAGTGGACAAAAATAACAGAGCTCCATTAGAGACAGCCTCACCGACACAAATCTACACATTTTCACATGCCCTAAAGTCTAGACACCCCTGGTTTCATCTGAATGTGTCTTCCTATCCCCAGAGCTGGCCTATAACCTGTTCTTCCCTCAGAGGTCGTGGTGGGCAGAATGTACTCTCCCGCCTGCTCCACAAAAAGTTCCGTGCCCTAATTCCCAGAACCTATGAATAGGGGCCTTTGCAGCTGTGATGAAGGTCATGGACTATAAAATACAGCAATTAGCCTGGTTTACCCAGTGGGCTCACATGAGTCATGGAGATTCAGGACAAGGAAAAGTTGGAGAAATCCTGAGCATGAGAGGGACGAGACGCGCTGCTGCTGCAGAAGCTCCACACAGAAAATGCAAGAAGGAATCCAAGCAGCACTGAGGAGCAAGGATCAGCCTCCGACTGAGGGCCAGCAGGAAACCAGGGACCCCATCCTATAACTGCAAGAAACTTGACTTAGCCAACAACCTGAACAAGCCTAGAACAGGGTTCAGACCTGGAGCTTCCAGAAAGGAACCCCGTCTTGCTCCCATCTTCATTTTAGCTTCGAAGCAGAAGACTCAATGAGGCCACACTCTACCTAAACTTCTCACCCACAGAACTACAAAATGAAACTTTCTATTGCTTTAAGCCACTAAATTTGTGGCAATTGGTTACGGCAACAATAAAAAAACCAATACAGAGCCCATGTGGAGGTGTCAGCCACTATAACGTTAGTGCCAGCATCTGATGATTTTCTTGGTGACTCTCGGTGGGGGATAAGCTCTCTGGGTTTTTCAACTCGGCTCTAGTTCTTCTTCTGCATCATCAGCAATAACAACAACAACAAACTTAAAAAACTGTTTATTAAACACCTATCATGTGGTATATCCGTTATAGCCATTGTAATTTTTAGTCCTCACCAAAAAAATAAAATAAAATAAAATAAAATAAAGATTTTACAGATTTAAAAGTCTCCATGTCACTGCATTTGAGAACATGAGGACAGTAATAATGCCTACTTCACTGGCATTTTACAAGGATTGACTAAGATACAGAGAGGCTGCATCACTTGTCAAATTCACAGAAATAGGAAGAGAGAGAGCTGGGATTAAAACCCCATTCTGTCTGACTCGAACCCGTGTGCCTACTAAGCCACACTGCCGCAACAATAAGGCTATGGGACACACGAAATAACGTGCCACTCAACTGGAATCCAGCATTGCTTCATGGCCTCAAGGTTCTCCAGGGTCTTTGACACACGGGGCAGTGGAGAGTCATCTGGGGTCATCTGATGAGGTCTCCATCCCTCTACCGACCGGTCTGTGTGAAAGTTGGGGAACACACTGAAAGTGGCAGCCAGTTCTCAGTTCTCCTTGGTCTCTAGTCTCCCTGGGCCTTCTTGGGTCTCCTCCATGCAACATAATCTTTGAGTCAGCCAGGAATACATGGAGGATTTATCTCTGCTCTTTTGTGGCACTCTCTTATTTCCAGGATCTCCCCATCAGATTTCCTCTGGTCCACAGCCCATCCCAACTAAGAACACAATCTTAGACTGGCAAAGTCACAGGATTTCCTCATTTTTCCAAGTTGAGTCTTCCGCATTTAGCCAGCAAAGCCACAGGTTTATACACACACACACACACACACACACACACACACACCCGAAGTGAGTCCAACTCTTCTGGCAGCAAATTGCTAATTTTCATGGCCAGCCCCGTGCTTTTAAAGCTGCAGTTCTGGCCAACTGGGCTGGTGGGAGAAGATGGAGCAGCTCCAACCAAGAAGGCCAAAGACTCCTGCTGTTCTTGCCCGAAGTTCCAGCAGTTTTTCAGGAATAAAAGCTTCACCATTTGTTATCTGCCTTTAGTCAATTTACAGTGCTTTGAAATGGTTATTCTATTCCGATTTTCTGCTTGATTTGTGAAGAGGAATCACTGACCTCTCAAGCTGCAATAACCAGAAGTCCCTCCCACCGTCTTCTCAAGAGACCCCGGCATAGAGGCTCGGCAGCTGTGGGGAGTTCTCATTCTACTTAGTCGTCCTGTCCACTGGCCCAGACTAGCCCCAGAACTACTCCAAGGAGCTGATGTCTATACCTCTCACAACTGTCTCTCAGAAACCCTGCTCTCCACATCTCCCAGCTCTTCCCTGGGATAGACAAAACGGAGTCAGAATTTTTCAATAAATAGGATCTATTTCTGTTACATGTATCTCATCTAATATCAGGAAATGCACAAGTGTGCCTGCTGAACCTTCAGCTTTGACTGTCTCTGTGTTTTTCACTGCACTTAATGAACCATAACTGCCCCCAAATACTTTCGCTCTCAGACTATCGGAGCCAACATTCCACATTGGGTATCAATTCACCATTGCATTTATATGAAAGAACAAGAAAGAGCTTTGTTTTCATGTTTTTTTTTCTACTGAAGCCTCATTCTTGTAGCTGACAGCTTAGCCTTGGACCATTTTAGAAAAAGAATCAGAATGGTTTAGCCTTTTGCTTCTCTTTATTTTTGCTACACTATCCCTACGTTATTACACTCCTTTCATAACTTTCAGAAAGTAAAGGAAAGCAACAGCCCTTCATGGCAATGAATGTGAAAGTCATTTTGTGAGGTGGTAAGGTTATTGCAAGCTGCTCACAAATCTAAATGCCATCCAAGCATCATTGGTAGTCTTAATAAATAAAATAAGTAAAACACTTTTCAAATGCATGTACATCTTCATTGTAAAGTGCTGGCAAGTTTACAGTAGCTAATATTATATTATTGTACATTTCTCTAACATTGACTATCAAGTCAATAGCTCCTATATCACGCTGGAAATGGGGAGAAAGATCAATGAAATTTATCAATGTAAGAAAGTGTTCCTCATTCTCAGGCCGGGTACAGTGGCTCATGCCTGTAATCACAGCACTTTGGGAGGCTGAGGCAGGTAGATCGCCTGAGGTCAGGAGTTCAAGACCAGCCTGGCCAACATGGTGAAACCCGATCTCCACTAAAAATAAAAAATTAGCTGGGCATGGTGGCCCACACCTGAAGTCCCAGCTACTCAGGAGGCTGAGGCAGGAGAATCGCTTGAATCTGGGAGGCGGAGGTTGCAGTGAGCCAAGATCATGCCATTGCACTCCAGCCTAGACGACAAAGCGAGGCTCTGTCTCGAAAAAAAAGGAAGTGTTCCTCATTCTCAAAAAGATTAGGAATCACTGCTCTGGAGAAACTGGACCTCTAGTCAAACAGTATCCCTTCCCTTCTTTGGCCTAGGGTAGAAGTAATATTAGGGACTCTGTCCATCCCCTCCCCGACCCTGGCACCACTTCCTCTGGGTCATGCCCATGATATTGGCCCAGTGTTGAGAATGGTACCCTTGTAGAATAGGGTAGACACTGATCTGGGAGTCTGAAGAGCCAGCTTTCACTGTGGTATGCCATTACTTGCTGGAAAATCTTGGGTCTTTTGCTTCACTTTCTTGGACCTCCATTTATAAAACAATATTGCTAAATGGTGTCAAAGACCCTTGCTGGCTCAGCCATTATTTGACTCAACAAATTGTAATTCTAGGCATCTTGCACACATCTTCCTCCTCATAAACCCCAAAATGGCCACACATCTTTTACAGATAATTGTATATTCCAGTTAAGTGTCAACAGTCTCTTTGCTTGGCTACTGGCCATAAAAATAAAGTGCAGTTCAGGGTATAAGTGGCCAACAGCATCAGGACTCAGATGGAGGAACACACCTGTGCCAATAACCACCATCATTTACCAAGCACTTGCTAGGTGCAAGGCACACTGATAAGTGCTTTTTGTGTATTAAGTCATTTCATCCCCTTAACACCCTCTGAGGCATTCTGTTATTTACCCCTCTCTCCAGGTGAGAAGACCCAAACCCTTCCCCAGCCTGCATCTGCATCCTCTTCATATCCTCTAGATGATCTTCCCCTTACAGAGAAATGAAGTATGTATTTGTTCTTGAATGAAATTTATAAATGTATAAGCCATCACCATGTGGGTTCCTTTCATGAAACACAGCAAGATTCAAGGAAGAAAATAAAAGGTCCATTTAACTATTACCATTGAACATTTCCTTCTCTGAAGCAAATGTCAAATGTCCATGTAATTATCCTTAACTCTCACTGGCAGCAGGAAAGAATTTGGCGATTCAAAGTTTGCCACTCCTTTGAGTTAATCTTAAAAGAAGAACACATAAAGCAGTGAGAAAGGAATAAACTGGACTGAGTTCCTGGCTGCTGAAAGCTTTCAGTGATGAAAGAAATCACAACTGCCACTGAGTCAATCAGCCCCATCCCTAATCCCTTTGATAACTTCTTCAACCAGAACCCAACCCAAAGAAGACTGCGCTCATCCATTAGAACATACCGAATTAGAACAAAAATAAGCAAACAACAATTACACACAGGCTTGGGAATGTTGCTACGTAGTCATCCTCAATAGATAATGCTTGTATGTATATGTATAAGAATAGATTTGGAAAGTAACATGACAAAACTAAGCAACAACCATTTTGAATCTGATTAATAATTTTTAGAAAAAGAGGCAAGGGTGAATTCAGGAAACAGCTGCAGTTAACCAGCTTAGGTCAAACCAAGATGGATGCATGGAGATTGTGGGCTGCAACGCAGGTGTGAGAGCAGCTGATGACCCAGTAACCAGAAATAGGCTAGAAACCGCAGCGAGAGTTAGAAGGAGCTGGGTATGCCTGTCACATGGATAGGATGGACTAAGCCACAGGGCTTCAGGTATCTGTCTCTGCTGGCTGCCTCCTGTATTGCTTCAGCCTAAAAGAGCTGTGCATAGCTTCTGATACTAACAATAGCAATACCCTATTTGTGAGTTCTTACTATGGGGCAGGTTGCATGCCAAGAACTTCGCACACATTATCCTGATTTCATTCTCCCTGAGTCCTAGGAGGAAAACACTATTCATCCCCTTTTATAGATCAGAAAACTGAGGACTAAGCACCTTGTCCAAAGACATGTACTGTACTTAGGAAACGTGGAAGCTACCGGTCAAACTCAGAAACCTTCACTCCGGAGCCTCGTGCCTAATGGCTTCCTGATTTCCTAATCACTGTGAGGGTTTTCCCTGAAATGGAAAGGAAAAATGTGATACAGGTGGTAAAAGATCAAAGCCCAATTTTGCCAAATTCGCAAGTACGTTGGGGTTGGGCCTGGACAGGGGACAGTAGGAAGCAACAGGGATGACACTGTCAGTGGGGACAGTGGCACCCACCCCCCATTCCAGAAGTGACTACCTGAGCACCCAGGGCCTCACCCACAGAGACCTGGGGTGAGAGTGGGGGTGGGGTGCAGAACGCACATGAACTCTAAGGAAAATCCTGCTTAGGTAGGAGAAGGTGCTGTTGCCATGGCTACCACAAATTCTTGGCCCAATCCTAGGGCAGTAGCTTGACTCCTAATTCAGAGAGGCCTGGTGTTCAGCGGGGGGGAAAAATGAAGTAAAACAGAAAAGAATCAGAGCCTCTCTCAGCCACAGCAGCCCTCCACAAAGGGGCAGTGTCTCTGCCCAGCTCGCAATCTAAACAGATTAACCACAAATGCCGGGAGGCCACTGAAAGGCGCCTTGCAGAAGATGAAGCGCCCTTTCATACCTGACAGTATCCCAGATGGCGCTTAGCATGGCTTCACTAAGGAAGCTGCCAGAATAAATACACACAGCGTTCCGACCGGATCTCGTTCCACTCGTGGGTCTCCCGCAGCAGCCCGCAGTTGGCCCCTTACAATGCTGGCTTTTTCCCAGCCAATCAACCCTCACTTTCCCAGCCGAGCTAAGCCCTGGAGGCGCTGGGTGCTTTCCCACTCAGCTGCCCGCAGCTCTGCCTGCAGCTCAGCTAGCCCTGAAAGCCCCCTGTTTAAACAGAGGCTGGGCTGTAACTCCTCTGCAATGATGGCTTGCTCCTCAGGCCCAGCGTGAGGAGTCCTGACGCCACCACCTTGTCCTCTGAGTGGTGCCCGCTTTGCTGACCCCAGCACACTGCCAGGCGTACATGCACTGCCTACACGCCTGGAAAGGCACCCCAGAGTCCAGGACCAGGGAACTGACTGCAGGAGCTTACCCTCCCCAATACTTGACCCACCACGGCCACCATACTATTCCGGAACCCACCACGGTCACCATCTAGGAATTGTGCAAACTGGGTCCTGCTTCTCCATTTTATACCCCTGCCCTGACGTGCCAGCAAAAACATTCAATGCCTAGGTGAAAAAAACAATCTACCCAAATCTTAAAGCTTCCTGTACCTCAGAAGGAGTTAAAAATAGTGGTGCCAACGAATTAGAGCCTAGTGACAATAGGTTCCATAATCCTTTGTTTTTACATTTATATCTTAGCTCAGGCAGAAATTATTGAAACATTAAACAGAATTCTAAATATGAGAAAGAAAATATGTATCCCATTGTTGGGCCCCTAATGAGGTAAGCTAGTTTCACTTGTGTGCATGCAACTGCTATTGCGTTTTCATGTTTCCGGAGAATTTTGCTGTTACATTGCACCTGAAATTGAACCTCATGAGGAGAGTAAACTAGGCTTTATTACCCCCGTTCCACAGGTGAGGCCGCAGAGGCCTAAGAAATCCAGATGTACTCCTCAAAGGCAGTGGCTCAGCTGTTCTCTCTGACAGGACCACAGCACTATTTTAGTGAGTCTTGGTCTATGCCTCAATCCAACTTCTCCAGAACAGCATAGGTTCCTGCCATGCCCGTGTCCTGGGTTGACCAGAGGCCTGAGTGGATTGAGGAGATAGGTTTTCCTGTCATAAGCAGTATCAGTGAATGCCTCGAGGAAGAGGAACTGCGTGACTGGAGTCGGGGTGAGATTTTTTTTTTTTTTTTTTACTGTATACCCTTTTATGCCTTTAAATTAGGTACCATATACATGAATTGATTATTCAGAAAATAATTAGCACTTCATTTTAAAGGTGTTCCCTTTACAAGTCAATTTTATCCTACTTCCAAACTAATGGAATTGAAGCATGTTGTAATTACTAAGATCCTTAAGCCCACAATATGTGCTGTGAGCCCATATTGTAGACGGACTCACAAGCAAACTCAAAGGAAATAGACTGAGATGGAAAACACTGCACACAGGTTCCCCAACTACACCCAAAAGGTGCACAGTTCCCTGGAAATAAAAGAGCCGGCTTTTAATTATCTGTGTTAGGAAAAAAGAGTTGTGGGGGTAGGTAAGCTACAATGTAAGTAAACATTAAAAGTTATATTTATATACACCTTTGGAGTGTGTTTGTACAATGTACTTTGGAATATAGATCTGTTTTCTTCCATGGAGTTACAGCACTAAAAACTAAATAAACCCAAAGGACTAAAATATTGGGAAGCTGTCTGTAATTTCCCTCTGTGTCTCTTAGGATGCTTTTGGCTACTGAAAACAAAAATCCTAACTGATACTGACTTAAACAATGAGGAAATTAACTGTCTCACTAAACGGATCAGGATCTCAGGGTTTGTTGATCCCCCAGCTTAGCAATGTCAGCGGGTCCCAGGTCCTTCCATCCCTTTCCTCTGCAGTCCTCAGTGCTGGTTTCATTCTCAGGCTTGTAGCAACATGACAGAAGAACTCCAGGCATCACCTCCCGATCTAACAAGGTCAAGGAGAAAAAGGAAACACCTTTTCTTAGAAACAGAAACCTCTCTCTCGGAATCTTCCCACCCTCACTTTACTCCCAGACATCCCAGCATGCCTGATTTCAGCACGTGTCCTTCCATAACCAACCACTAGCAAGGGAACAGGATAATTGCAATAGGCTTAGACTAATCAAAGGGAGAAGAATGGATGTTGGTCAGTCAAACACCACATCCTCTGCACACGTCCTCATTCCCCGCTTCCCTGCAGTCACTCCGTGAGGGCATCACAGGCAGTAGACTGAGATTTCTGACTAATGCTGAACTTCATTTTACATGTAGATGCCCCCCTCCGACTTCCTTCTTTTTGATCCTGCTAAGGAATGGTGAGAAATTATCCATTCTAGTTTCAAGTTCCTGCTACCTGAGTGCTGTAAGTAATGCAAATAAGAATAAACAAAGATAATGTCCGCATCATTAAAAGACAACTTAGCCTGAATCGGGGATGAGTTCGGTAAGCCATTAAAAGCAAGATTTGCCATGAGGGAACAATAATAAGCAGCCAGCCCCGTATTCAAGGTGAATGTGTCTATCAGGATGGGTATCTTGTGCATTATTGTCATTTCCAGAAATCTACCTGAGCCAAGAGTATGTTTCAAGGCTAATGATCAGATGAGGGGGTGTCGTGAACAGGTGTCATTGATTCAAAGGTTCCTGTGCAGAGTGGGATGGGTAGGTCTCGTCCTTGGCTACTGCCCCTGCCCCAGAGGCTCAGAAGTGGACACTCGGGGAGTGTGCTTATTAAAGGCACACAGTCCCACAGGAGAAAGAATGGATCGATGTCACTAACTTGCCGAGGTAATAACCACCTCAGCTGCACGAAGCCCCAGTTGGAGGTTAAGAAGAGAATCACGTACAAGCAATTTACACAGAGCAGCTAAGAAATAAAGCAGTGTGTCAGATGGACCACTGAAAAGCTGCATGGGAATCTGCTGTTCCCTTTTTTTTCTGGAAAGAAACAGAAGGTACAGCCACTGGCCACATTTATTTTTGGAGCAGAGAGAAGGGAAATAGAAAAAGATGTAGACATATGGATTGATCTGATGAAAGCCTAGAGGAACATCCATCTCAGCATGTCAGGGTTAAGAAGGGCCATGCACTTGTGACCTGCACCATCAGAACTGCACAGTTTGGTCTTGCTTTTTAATAGTCGAAAGAGCAAGAATGCCAGGATGGAATCATTCTGGAATCAAAAATTGAAGAAAAAAATCCCTGATTCCTCTTATATACAGCCACACTGTGTTCTCGAGCAGCGCCTCTCAGGCTTTGGCATCCTAAGAGTCACCTGGGAGCTTGTACAAAGGCTGAGTCTGACTCGGGAGGTATGGGGTAAGGCCCCAGGGTCTGCATTTCTAACGAGCTCCCAGGTGATGCTGATGCTGCCATCTGGGATGTAAATTTTGAGTGGCCAGGTTCTAGGCTACCTACGGTACAGCATAAGTTCTCTTGAGTTCCCACTGGTGGGATTTTAAGATGTACAGATTTTCAGACAAGAAAAAGCCTTTAGAAGTCAGCTAACACAGTGGTTGTCAAAGTGTGGTCAGAGAACCTGGGAGGTTCCTAAGATTCTTGAAAGGGTTCACGAGATCAAAACTATTTTTATAGTAAACTAAGATGTTAATTTCTCTGTTTCACTCTTGTTCTTTCACAAGCATCCAACAGAGTTTTCCAGGGAGGTTTTGATGTGTGAGATCATAAAGACTAAATAGAGAAGCAAATCTAAGAATCCAGCTGTTTTCCAATCAACAAGAGAATAAAGACATTTGTAAAAATATTTTTTAAAGTCAGTTAACAGAAATTAACATCCAAAGCATATTAAAAAATAACTCCTACAACCCAACAACAACAAAAAAGCCAAATTTAAAAATGGGCAAAGGACTTGAATAGACATTTCTCCAAAGAAGATACACAGATAGCCAATAAACATGCAAAAAGATGTTCAAACTTCACTAATTATTAGAGATATGTACATCAAAACCACAATGAGATACCACTTCACACCCACTTGGATGGCTATTTAAAAAAAAAATAACAAGTATTGGTGAGAATGAGGAAAAATTGGAACCTTTTGCACTACTGATAGGAATGTAAAATGATATAGCCATTATAAAAAAAAAAAAGTATGGCAGTTCCTCAAAAAGATTAAACATAGACCCATCATATGGTTGTGTATATACGCAGCAATTCCACTTCTGCATATATACACAAAAGAACTGAAAGCAGGTACCAGAATAGATATTTGTACACCAGTGTTCCTGGCAGCATTATTTCATGGTAGCCAGAAGGTAGAAACGACCCAAATGTTCACCGAAGGATGCACAGATACACAAAATGTGGTATACACCTACAGTGGAATAGTATTCAGCCTTAAGGGAAATTCTGACATGTCTTACAACATGAATGAACCTTGAAAACATTATACTAAGTGAAATAAGCCAGACACAAAGGACAAATATTGTATGATTCTACTTCTATGAGTGATATGGTTTGGATCTGTGTCCCCACCAAATCACCTGTCGAATTGTAATCCCCAGTGTTGGAGGTGGGACCTGGTGGAAGATGACTGGATCATGGGGGTGGTTTTCTCATGGGCAGTTTAGCACTATCCTCTTGGTGCTGTTCTTGCAGGAGTGAGTTCTTGCAGGAGTGAGTTCTTGCAGGAGTGAGTTCTTGCAAGATCTGGTTATTTAACAGTGTGTGGCACCTCCCCCCTCAATCTCTCTTCTTCCTGCTCTGGCTGTGTGAAATACTTTCTCCCATTTCCCCTTCCACCATGACTGTAAGTTTCCTGAGGCCTTCCTAGAAGCCAAGCAGTGCTGCCATGCCTCCTGTACAGCCCACAGACCCATGAGCCAATTAAACCTCTTTTTTTTTTTTGTAAATTACCCAGTCTCAGGTATTTTTTTATAGCAATGAGAAAACAGACTAATACAATGAGGTACCTTGTGTAGTCAGATTCATACAGACAGAAAGTAGAAGGGTGGTTGCCAGGAGCTGGGGAGAAAGGAGAGTGAGGAGTTATTGTTTGATGGGTATGAAGTTTCAGTCTGGGAAGATAAACAAGTTCTGAAGGTGGATGGTAGTGATGGTAGCACAACAGCGTGAATCTAATTAATGCCACTGAACTGTACACCTAGAAGTGGTTTAAATCGTAAATTTTATTTTTATTTTTATTTTTGAGATTAATTAGTCTCACTCTGTCACCCAGGCAGGCTGGAGTGCAGTGGTACAATCTTAGCTCACTGCAACCTCCACCTCCCAGGTTCAAGCGATTCTCCTGCCTCAGCTTCCCAAGTAGCTGGAATTACAGGCGCATGCCACCATGCCTGGCTAATTTTTGTGTTTTTAGTAGAGATGGGTTTTCACCATGTTGGCCAAGCTAGTCTTGAACTCCTGACCTCAGGTGATCTGCCCACCTCAACCTCCCAAAGTGCTAGATTAGATTACAGGCATAAGCCTGTAATATAATTTTATATTATGTATATTTTACCACAATAAAAAAAGCTAACTTAACTCTCTGGTAGTATATGAAGAGGGGGAGACAAAGGATTATTGTGAACTGCTGAGCACAGAAGCACAGCTGGCTGGTGATGGAGACAAGACAGAACCCCTGGGACCTAACTCCCAATTCTGTGTTTTTGGCTTCAGAACTCTGACCCTAGGCTGCCCTGTGATGATGTGCAGATGCAAAATGGTGTAGTGAAGAGATAGGAGGACCAGCTATCAGGAAACCAGGATTCTAACCATAATTCTGTCATTCCTGGCCATGACACCTGAGAGGAGTCCTTGACTTTCCTGGGACTAGTCCTCTGGTCAGTAAAATTCAGAGACCGACAACATTCTCATCAGTGAAACAGAATGTCTCCCAAAATATTCTACTTGGAATACTGGTGTCAAAAGATATCTGTGGGGAAAAAATATGGCTTTGTAGTCAAATATTTGGGACATGCTGCAAACTTAATCCCTCTTTTGGATATTCACAAAACACATTAGCATGTTAAAGGATCTGGAAAGTTCTGTGGTAAAGAAATCTGTTCATTTCTCTTTACCCGCGATCTCATTTTGGGGTCCCAAAGCAGGCACTGAGCCAAGGATTTGAGTACAAGTAGTTGATTTGGGAAATGCAGGAAAAACGGTAAAGAAATCAGGAAGGAAAGTCCAACTTAAAGGATACGTAATCAGTTAGCTGCCCTTGGGACAACCAACTCACAGTCCCACTGGGAAAATGCTAGAAGCCAGAGTAGAACACAGTTCAGTAACCACACCTCAGAGGTGGGGGAGCTGGGGTATTTATACACCACCTCCCGCCAGTCATAGGCTGAAGACGGCTTGTGGTGAGTGGTAAGCTCCTGGCACTCTTACCCCATTATTTAAGGACAGAACAGCCTTCTGTGGCTTCAGAAAGGGCCCTAGACAAAAAGATTCAGACTTGAGTTGCTGGACGTCAGCCTCTTGCACTGAAGCAGTAAGACTAGAGGGATACAGCAGGGTGCAGGCAACGTCTGCTACTGCAGCCTTTCCCAAAGTGATGTGACCCTAGAACGCCTCCTCCCTTATTTCTCAACACCTAGGAATATCCTACAGAGGCTTCGGAAATGAGACGCTCTGTAAGATCCCTCTGGCTCTAATGTTCTAATGAACTCTGATTTTAAGTTACTTAAAAAAAACTTACGATCCCAGTTCCAAGCTCAACGACCATTCTATTTCTCAGCCTTGACCCTACCCAGCACGTGCTGGGCAAGGCTGGCCTCCTGCCGGAGCTGGCTGTGAGACAGGCTGTCCAAGCACAGCAGGTGGAAGAAATCAGGGGTCTGCCCTCTTCTCCCACCCCTCTTGTGCCTCAGATCCATGGGTGTGTGTCTCAGCCTTTTCTGAGAATGCCCCATCTGTGAGAAGTGGCAATCTCTTCTTCAAATACACACGTTCCTTGGCCATTATTAAAAAGTCAAAAAATAACAGATGTCGATGAGGCTGGGGAAAAATGGGAACTCTTTTACACTGTTGGTGGAAATGTAAATTAGTTCAGCCCGTAAATTGGATTGCAATGGTGCAATCTCGGCTCACTGCAACCTCTGCCTCCCAGGTTCAAGTGATTCTCCTGCCTTAGCCTCCCAAGTAGCTGGGATTACAGGTGCACAGCACTATGCCCAGATAATTTATGTATTTTTAGTAGGGACAGAGTTTCACTATGTTGGCCACACTAGTCTTGAATTCCTGACTTCAGGTGATCTGCCAGCCTCAGCCTCCGTGTGTGGAAAGCAGTTTGGAGATTTCTCAAAGAACTGAAAATAGAACAGCCATTTGACCCAGCAATCCCATTACTGGGTACACATCCAAAGGAAAATAAATCGCTCTTCCAAAAAAAACCCACATGTACTCGTATGTTTATCACAGCACTATTCAAAATCACAAAGACATGGAATCAACCTAGGTGCCCATCAACGGTGGATTGGATAAAGAAAATGTGGAACCTACACACCATGGAATACTATGCAGCCATAAAAAGAACTAAATCATGACCTTTGCAGCAACATGGATGCAGCTAGAGGCCGTTATCCCAAGCAAATTAGCACAGAAACAGAAAACTGAATTTTGCATATTCTCATTCATAAATGGGAGCTAAAGGATTGGTACACACGGACATAAAGACAAGAACAATGGACACTGAGGACTACAAGAAGGAGGAGGGAGGGAGGAGGCAGGGCTTGAAAAACTATCTATTCAGTGCTATGATCACTACATGGGTAATGGATTCAATCACACTCCAAACCTCAGCATCACACAATAAACCCATGGAACAAACCTGCTTATGTAATCCCAAATCTAAAATGAAAGTTGAAATCACACACACACACACACACACACACACACAGGGAGAGAGAGAGAGAGACAGAGAGAGAGAGATTTCTTTAAAAAGGAGAGCGCTTGTCTAGGTTCTAAGGTTTGCATATTAAATTTTTTTTCTCCAACAGCAAACCGATCTCCTGTGTTCAAAGAGAACTCTTGCCTGAGCCCGGGAAAAAATTGAGGCCAGAGATCAATCACTAAGGTCTAATAACATACCTGTTTGTAACGAAGGAATGAAAGAAGGACAAATCCTTAACCAAGAAACATTCCTAATTCCTCCAGACAAATGGACTGTCCTTAAAGAAGTCACATGCTGACGAACAGTGAGCCCCCTCCAACTCCACCGTCAGCGTTCTCTCTCAGAGCCAGGCAGTTTGAAGGCTTCCTTCGGGCAGAAAAAATTACACTGGCCTTGGTTCAAGCCTCTTCACTTTCTTTAGCTGACAAGTCTTAAAAAGAAATCAAGAACCGGAAAGAATTAGAGGTTTGCCTATTTTTCCTCACAGTCAGAGGCGGTGCTGCTTCTAAAATTCATCTTGAAGTTCCATTTTCAATCTCTTTCTCCCTGCACAAACACATCAATAATCGTCCCATTATACACATACCTTAACTATATTTACAAAATGCAAGTATAAATTATCCTGCAAATTGTATTAACACTGTGAATAAATTTAAGGATGTCTGTGTGAGACAGAAAACCAGCCTATTTCTAAACAACAAATACCAATGTAAAATCTATCCAAGTCAATTCAGTCAAGAGCCTGGCTCTGTGCTGAATGCTGAGGAGACAGCAGGCTAGACTCTCTTTTGTTTTTTTTTTTTGAGACCAAGTGTTCACTGCCACCTCCACTTCCCAGGTTCAAGCAATTCTCCTGTCTCAGCCTCCCAAGTAGCTAGGACTACAGGTGCCCGCCACCACTCCCAGCTAATTTTTTCTATTTTTAGCAGAGGCAGGGTTTCACCATATTGGTCTGGCTGGTCTCGAACTCCTGACCTCAGGTGATCCGCCTGCCTCGGCCTCCTAAAGTGTTGGGATTACAGGCGTGAGCCACCTCGCCTGGCTGGCTAGACTCTATTGAACTGCTGTTTCTGCAGGCAGAAAAAGGTCAGATATTGGCAATTTAATATGGGTTAGCCTTATACGAAAATGAGTCACACAAACCCTGGGTTCAAGGAGTTTACAGTTCAGGAGGAAAGACTAACATGTGAAACAACCAAGGTTGAAACAAGGACTTAAAAACGTGCAAACAGTGTGCTAAGGAGCTGAGGGGGTAACCAGGGCAGGTGCCTTAAGGAAGAGTTTTTGTCTTTTATGTTAAGAAAAAAATCAAATATTACACAAGTATTTTAAAAAGAAAAAGTCTCCCACAGTCCTTCTTCCAGAGGTAATTTACATTATCAATAATTTAGTGTATTTTAGATTTTTTCTTTGTACTTTTATTTCTGCTTTTTTTAAAGAAAAGATGGAGCCAGGCACAGTGGCTCACGCCTGTAATCCCAGCACTTTGGGAGACCAAGGCAGGCAGATTGCTTGAGCCCAGGAGCTCCAGACCAGCCTGGGCAACATGGCGAAATCCCATGTCTACAAAAAATGCAAAAATTAGGGTGTGGTGGTGTGCACTTGTAGTCCCAGCTACTCGGAAGGGTGAGGTAGAAGAATCACCTGAGCCCGAGGTGGAGGCGAAAGAGAAAGAGGGAGGGAAGGGAAAGAAATTTCTTTATTTCCTTTACTTTCTTAATAAACTTGCTTTCACTTTGCTATATGGACTCGCCTCAAATTCTTTCTTGCGAGAGAGCCAAGAACCCTTTCTTGGGGCCTGGATGGGGACCACTTTCTAGTAACAATCCTGCTGATGTCATAAATGTCCCTTCGCCGATACACTTACACACGTGTCTCTTCCATGTCTTCAGAGGGCATTAACTCCCTGGGCCTCTCTAAGGTTGCAGCAGAACCAAAGTCCGTGTTGGATCATCATTTAATCATTTATCAAGTAATAGAGCAGGAAGTGCTTAAAGTGGACAACGTTAGTTTGGAAATCAACGAGGCTGCGACGGGGACGGAAGTGGAGGTGGCAAAGGCTTCAGCAATGGCGATAGAATTGATAAGGACAGGTAGAGGCTTACTGAGGCCGCTTCTTCTTGCTTGGCAGCTGTCTTCTCTGAAATTTGGAGGTAGAGAAATTATTGAAAGAGAAAAAAGTGATTGAGACCCAGAGGAGAATTGGAGAGACAAAGGATGTGTGAAGAGCAGCAATCCTCAGACTGAAGACCCAGAGCCCTGGGGGTATGCAGAGGCTTTCCTAAGGACTCAGGGCACAGATGGTTCTGGAGAATTAAATTCCTCACCCTCCATTTCCTCCAATTAATTTGCCTGAGGATATGTCTGCAGCTAGGGTCCTGGAGGGTTGCCTTCCCCACCTCCCCTTCGCAAGTCCAGCATCCACTGTTAGCTATTATTTTGTTTGTTGTTGTTGACCATTTCCTCAGAGCATATATTTTCTATGTTGTGGCACAATTTTGCTCAGAGGAGAGTCTCATAAGATGCCCTAGGGAAAGCAAGGAAAGGATATGATCTATAAATGTCAAGAAACCAGGAGAGGTTTTCCGACATCCTGTGTGTGATGAGAGACAGCCAGATCAGGGCTTTTATTACACTCTGTCTGATCAGTGTATCAGATGGGATTCCACCACATGCCGGGCTGCATTCTGTAATCAATGGTAAATTGTCAAAAATGATTTTTTTAATGAATTGCTTAGACTACACCGTGCCTTGAGAAAAATGGCCCTGGATTCAGAAAATCTCATTTTTTTAGAGAGGCAATTTTAGTAGCTAAATATTTGAATGTAGTTAAATATTTATGGATTCTCAATGTTAAATATTCACATTACCTCTGGTAGGCAGATATTTCTTATCATCAGTCACAGGCTCACAGATTCATGTGTCTCTCATTACCTGCTTCTTCAGTGATTCTTCCAAGTCCTTTCCAGTGATCTAATTGCTCCAGCAACCAGGACATTTTTATCAACTTCTGTTAATTAAAAGGCTCAACTTCCAATGTGCCATTCCTAAACCAGAATTAGTATCGAGAACTACAGTCCTTCCTGGAGTAGCTTGGTCATTCACCCACGCTGCTCCCTCCTTCCACCATGATAACCAGTCATCTCCAGCTCCAGCTCCAGCTCTGAGCTCTCTGTTACTTGTTCCTTCTGACTCACCTGTCTTAGTCCCTTTGTGCTGCTATAATAAAATGTAATACCTTAGACTAAGTGGCTTATAAATAACAGAAGTTTACTGCTCACAGTTCTGGAGGCTGAGAAGTCCAAGATCAAGACACCAGCAGATTTAATGTCTGGTGAGGGCCCATTTCCTGGTTCATAGATGGTGCCTTCTCACTGTGTCCTCACATGGTAGAAGGGGCAAGCTAGCTCTCTGGGGTGTCTTTTATAAAGGCATTTATCCAATTTATGATTAATTAACCTAATAACCTGTAAAAGGCCCCATCTCCTAATACCATCACCTCAGAGGTGAGGATTTTAACATATGAATTTGGAGGCAGCACGAACATTCAGAGCATAGCATTCTAACTCTTCTGTCTATCTGCAAAAGAAAAAGTCAGACTGCCCCTGTGGGTCTGCAGGAGCTACAGAAAACGATTAGGGCCAATCTAGAGGGATGTCTTCTCATAAATCTCACAGGTTGGGCCAAAAGCACTAAGACTGAGCTTGTTCATCCACTTAGTTCCCTTATTTGATCATATATGACCCAGGCAAGCCCACTCCATACTCATTCATCCTTCTCACTACTCATTACCTCCATCATGACCTTAATGTTGACTCCCAGAGAGAAATCAGTAAGAGATGAAAATAGGGTCTGTGCAATATACAGCGCTGCTGGTGCTAGTCCCTAAGGTCCCTGAAACTACCCTTCATCTTTCTCTTCAATTCATGAAACCCACGTCCTTCCAATTAATCCCTTTTTTGATTAAACTAGTTTGAGTTGGATTTCTGTGTATACATCCTAGACTGTAATTATGAACATGTATGCAATGTATGAACTACTGTTTACCATCACAATGGTAGCTTATCTATCTAAAGGGTCTCAGTTCTATTTTTCCACAAAATAAGAGGACCCATCTGACATGTACTACACGCCAGGAATGCGCGGATAGATGAGCTGCTCCCCCATCAGAGTCAACAGACATTCTCTGGGTGCCCGATGTAAGTCACTGACCTCACAATCTTGCTATCCAAAGAGGTGTTCACCTCTAATTATGACAATTGTCCAAAATACTTGCTGTGCTGGCTCAGGTGGGAACCATGATACCCCCATTGTGGCAGCAGGAAAGGCTTACAATTGATGAAGCATTTTAGCTGGGTCTGGAAGGTTAGGTAGGGTTTCAGCCAGCAAGGATTATGAGAAGGAACTTTTCAACCAGAAAGCCAGGAAGAGGGAAAGCAGAGAAGCAATAACTGCAGGGCAAGCTTGCAGACCAGCGGTACCCACACTGGCTAAAATGTTGGGTGTATGAGCATGAGCTTTGGGAGAAAATACAGAGAAGGAAGATGCAGCCACATGATGTCAGGGGGAGACCTACCCTGTGCTAGTCCAAAAGAATGTTCTTTTAATTTGATAAACAATGGAAAGAACTCTCAAAATGTTTCTGAGGAGTCAAGGAATGATGCGATCTGAGCTCTGCTTTAAGAAGATTAATCCAGCAGCATTATGTGGGATGATTTGAAAGGCAGAGAGAATGGGGGCAGAGAAACTAGTAAGAAAGCAGATGCAATAATCTTAGGCAAGAGATAATGAGGGATTGAACTAGGACAGTGGAGATGGGAAGGGGGAAATTGATGGATGGGAGAGATACTGCAGAGGTAGGAAACTGACACGACTTGACAACTTGAAGTACGAAATCCTTCACGAACGTGTGCATCATTCTTATTTGGTGTTACTTAGGGTAGTCAAGATATGCAGACCATCTGTCACTGATGCTAATGAGGCAGTCAGATTTTATCCTCATTTGAAGCAGGCTGTCAGAAACCCAGAGACCCCAGGCTCACAGGACTGTGTAGTAAGGGAATATCACAGGGTTGGCCATTACCAGGGCCAGTCAGCTATTTAGTGCAATGCCCAAAACAACATGAGGCTCCTACACCCCATCACCTCCCCAGGTAGAACACCTTGGCAGGTACCTGAACTATCACTGCATTCATGAATTTTCCTAAGGTCCAGTAGGACTGTGTTACACTTGGAGGCAAAGCTGCTTCAGAGCACCTCCCAACCTCACAAGCAGGCCCAGGGCTCAAGGTAGGGACAGAGAACAATCTTTAGAGTCAGGAAATAGGACTGCCTGTTTCTCACCTGCCCCTGCAGCACCCAGCACAGAGTCAGCATGTAGCATTACACAGGAAATGGATGAAAGAATGATTCAATAATGAAATGAAGCTGGCCATAGTGGCTCACTCCTGTAATCCCAGCGCTTTGGGAGGCCAAGGCAGGAGGATTGCCTGAAGCCAGGAATTCAAGACCAGCCTGGGCAACAGAGTGAGATCCCCATTCTAAAATTTTTTTTTTTAGAGACAGGGGTCTCACTTTGTTGCCAGGCTGGAGTGCAGTGATGTGATCTCAGCTCACTGCAACCCCTGCCTCCCAGGTTCGTGAGATTCTAGAGCCTCCCAGGAGGCTGGAATTACAGGTGCCCACCACCACACCCAGCTAATTTTTGTATTTTTAGTAGAGACAGAGTTTCACCATGTTGGCCAGACTGGTCTCAAACTCCCGGCATCATGTGATCCACCCGGCTTGGCCTCCCAAAGTGCTGGGATTATAGGCATTAGCCAACACACCCAGCCTACAAAAGTATTTTTAATTAGTTGAGCATGGTAGCGTAGTCCTAGCTACTGGGGAGGCTGAGGCATGAGGACTGTTGAGCTCAGGGATTTGCAGTTACATTGAGCTATGATCACGACACTGCCCTTCAGCTTGGACGACAGAATGAGATGCTGTCTATAAAAATAATCATCATAATCACGATCGTAATAATTGACTGAATTACAGGATTTCTAGAATGTCCAAGCATTCTATGGAGGCCCCAGCAGCTGCTGCCCCCCTCCCTCCACCAACATCACATCCCTGCACGTCTCCTGAAGCACCCCAGAAAAACTGAGCTCTCCCTGGCTTTCGGCTGCAGCCTGCGAGGTGGTGAAACATGACCCAACTGCAGGAGACAGGGGTAGGTCAGGAGGGCCTTGCAGAGTTATGAATACTCTCTGGCTCCACCTTCACCGACTTGGAAGACCATAATGTTTGTTCTCTCAAGGGTACACAGAAGAGCTGAATATATTAAATAATCATTTTTTAATTTAAGTTGGAAAAGCATTTGGGAATATCAATGGTGTGAACAATTCTCACAGCCAAATAACATTCAAGGCGCCCACCATAGCGACTACGTATGTCTCAACACTTGTTTTCTCCCTTATCATCCCTCTATTGCTTCAAGCCATGATTTGATGAATCTCAGTGCCAGTAAAAAAGCAAAACTTATTAAAATTGTGCTGTCGAACTGTTGTAATTTTATTTTGTCATGCGTTCAGCTATTTAAAAACAATGTTCCCTCCACAACCCTTGAGCCCTAAGCTTGGAAACAACACCTGCCTCGGGTTCTTCTGCTTCTTTCTTGCACAAACAGAAGTTTCTCCTGTAACACTGGGGCCTACAAAGATCCAGAAAGAGAAACCCGTTGTTGTTCCCCCTCCCTCTGACTACATGTGGGGTGCCATTACTGTACATGTGTGGCATTTTGAGATCGAAAAACTATAGTGATCAGAATTCTGCCATGCCACACCCCAGGAGGAGCTGCTGGAAAAGGTCTGAGCAAAAGGCCCTGATCTCTATTAGATTTTTGTTTGTTTATTTTTTTGAGACAGAGTCTCACTCTGTCACCCAGGCTGGAGTGCACTGGGGCAATCTCAGCTCACCGCAACCTCTACCTCCAGGGTTCATGCGATTCTCCTACTTGAGCCTCCCAAGTAGCTGGGATTACAGGTTTCCACCACCATGCCTGGCTAATTTTTCTATTTTTAGTAGAGATGGGTTTTCACCATGTTGGCCAGGCTAGACTCGAACTCCTGACCTTGAGTGATCTTCCCGCCTTGGCCTCCCAAAGTGCTGAGATTACAAACATGAGCCACCATGCCCAATCATCTGTTGGGTTTTGACCATGGCAACAAGCTGGGCCCTGCAGATGAGCTGAATGGAGGAAATTCAGGAATTCTTGAGGTCATCCTACAAGATCCTAGACCTTGGAAGGTATGGGCTACCCAGTCTTTTTCAGGTGAGAGAAGGCTATTATCAAGGGTGATGGTTCCCTCCCTGGAGACCTGGTGGCCACTGGTGAGCCTAGGCCTTTGAACCAACTACACTAAACCTACCCTTCTTGAACCAGTCTCAAGAAGAAGCTGGTGAAAGTGTCTCTGTGAAATCATACCAGGAAATGCTGAGGAAAGAAACAAGATGTTTGGGGACCTGACCAGCAGTGGCACCCACACTAATCGGTGGCAGAACTTTGTGAAACTAAAGTAAGGAATTAGCACTCTGTGATTACATTCATTTCCTCCCTCTTGTATTTCTGTGTTATCTGGTTTGGATTTGTTTTTCCAGTGCATTTCCTAATAAGATTCCCTTGGGAAAAGTTCAACTTTACTTCAACTGAACCATAGGCAGAAAGGATGCAGACACCTGGACCCAAGTAATGAACAAAGATGAGGCCACCTCCCCATGTGGTGCTTGGAGGAGTAGTGAGAGAAGGTCAAATGGAAACAGGGAAGGGTGGGCAGAAGATGGTGGGGTAGATGGGAGAGAAAGCGAAATGTGAGAGCCAGAGGCTACAGACCCTCTGGGGCTCCTCCTGGGGTGCTCCCTCTCGCCCGCTTCAGCTCCTCTAGACTCTAACTGACTGCACTGAAGAGTGTGGGCTACCAGCAGGGAAGGGAGAAGAATATGAAGAGCACGGACTTTGCACTCAGACATGCATGAGCTCAAGGACTCATGCCGCCACACTTGGCTGTGTGACCTTGAACATGACTTTGAATATCCCTAAACCTCTTTTTTTCATTTGCTAAAAGAGAGTAACTAAAGTACCATTATGCATGATAGATTTGTTGCTCGAATGAAATGAGATGATAGATGCAAAAGCTGAGTGGAATTGTGTGTTCAGCCAGCCCGTCAGCTCTGTGTCTTCTGGGAAAGTGTCCCTCTTCTCTTGTGGAATTTCCCTTCCTCCCCCAACTTCACCATAACAATCCAAATGGGAGTTGCTGCCTTTTTACATGACCACGAAGACAGTGACAAATCAAGAGGTGATCACCCATTCCAAGCTATGCCAAGCATGGTGCACACCCCATAACTACTGTCATTGGTCCAGGGATGAGTGTGTGTCCCAAGCAAGTCACTGAGACTCTTCAAAAGGAACCTAGACAGCAGATATAGAAGCCCCTGGCTCCGGTCACCCGGACCTTCTGTAGTTTGGCTATATGCTAATTTGAATTTTGGTTATGTCCTATACAGCCAAAAGAATCCTGTAGCAGCCAGAAGTAGGGTATTTAAAGTAACAGAGCCTGAAACATGGAACTGGCTGAACTAAGGTGGGTATGGGGGTTTTAACAAACAACTGCAAATTATTTAACACTCCTTCCATCAAGAGGTAGAGTCTCTGTTCCCTATTCTTGAAGTTGGGCAGGTCTTGGTGACTGTCTGGATTAACAGAATGTGGTAGAAATGACACTGTATGATTCCTGCGGTTAGGAAAGAAAAAGCCACGGAGCTTCTGGCAGTTTTTCTTGGGACTCTCACTCTGGGGCCTTTCAGTTACCACGGAAGAAATTCAGATCCCTGAGGCTGCCATGTGCAGAAACTGCGTGGAGGCGGTTGCCTGAGGAGCCCCAGCTGTTGGAGTCTTCCCAGCTTGGTCACCGCCTTCATGGGATGAAGGCTTTGCAAGAACCCCCCAGCTTCTCTCTGATACCATGAGTAAGGACTCCCTCGCTGAGCCCAGTCAGCCCCCAGAATCGTGAGCAAAATAAATAACTGTAATTGTTTTAACCACTGTTTGGGGTGATTTGTTGTGCAGCAACAGATAACCAGAATAGCAAGTGAAGGCAGTCAGGACTCCTTCTTTGTGATAGCAATCTTTGGTAAGAGTCAGTTAAGCTGTTTGTTAAATGATTACCCGCCGTGTCTGGGGACTCAGCCCACTGAGACTAGAACTTTAGAGATTTGGGCAAATTGAGAGTGCTTAAATGTATCACATCATCTATAAATTGCAAGATCGTAAGAAGCTTCTCCGGGAACTGATGAAAAGGAATCAACGTCACCAATGATATGGTTGTGTATACAAGTTATATGTGAGTTGGACATGACTTTGAAATATTTCAAGATGCTGAGGAAATAAGTATGTAGTTAATCTTTCCATGGGATACTTGAATTAAATTGAATGAGACATTTCTGGAAATACCTTGGAAGGAGTTTGTGTGTGTGTGCGTGTATTCGTGCGTGTGCACACGTGCGTGTGCGCACACACACACATTCACACCCAGGCACTGAATAGCCAAGGGTGTGGCATGTAATGGTCTATTTTTCTCTTTACCCTGTGCTCTTTCCTTCTAAATACAACCCTTTCTCTCGTCTCCTCAGGTTCACCCTCAGGAGAGTCATCCCTCCTGTCCCTTCACTAGAGGGTCTGAGGCTGCCATTATCTTATCATGAGGGGTTAAGAGGTAAAACCTGGCCCATGCTGGACCTCTCAGAGGTCTTCACAGCATTCCTCAGACCTGAGCAGGAATGCAAATAGCAGGGTGGGAGGGAGAGACCCTTCACGCTCTGCACTTGAATCTGTAATAATGAAAGACCAAATCTAAGAGTGGAAATGGTCCTAGCCTCATGCAGGATGAAGCCAACACACAGAGAAAAGACTTGGTGGGAGACCAGAAAAGCCCGTATGGTGCTTGAGTACCTACCTTTGCCACCACTGACTTACATCAGCCAAAAATTCACGGCCAGCACTGTTTGATTCAATCATCAGCAATCCAAAGAATCTTTTCACGCAGTTCCAGGACCACAGAAAGCACCCAATAAATGCTTTTCAAGCCTGTTTTCGACTGCTGTGCTTCAGCAAGAAGGAGAAAAGTCAACTATGCATGAGAAATGTGTTCACAGCCACACTCCACTGGGGCTCAGTGGGCCACGAAGTCAGCTCACTCCATCAGCCTCCTGCAAAGCCCTTAACATATAGCAGTGTCCAGATCCCACCCCGGATCCCTGAACGAGAATCTTTAGGGATGGGGCCCAGGTGCCTGTGTGTTGTTAAAAATTTCATGGGTGGACTTCTGACTAAATAAACACAGGTGCCTATCTCCACTTCCTCCGAAAACGCCATAAAATGACAGCAAAAGAATTAAGGAGCTAAAAATATACAAAAGCAAAAAGAACAGGAGTAGAGCCAACAGCAGATGAGAAATGTCAATAACATTTTGTACCATGGAAACTGCATGGAAGAGGCAACAAAGAAAACCGAATCTAAGTGCCCATGGGAAGGCAACCAGAGGCAAGCCTGTGTGTACCACAGGAACCCAGAAAGGCCCAGGAATGGGTCATATGTACCAGATACCCTGAAATACAGAGGGGCCAGGCTGGGCTGAAAACAGGAGGATTGGATACAACCCTGTGCCAGAAGCAGTTTGTGCCCTGATAAATGTCCCACCCACATAACCAGGCAACAGCCCTTCCTTCAGCAGAAGATGAGGTTCACTCTCTAGGGAGGATCAATAAGTCAGGTGCTGGAATCTGGGACTCGGGCCCAGGTGAGGGCAAGATGAGATGCCTGTAAGATTAGGAGATTTAAAATATCACAGGCTGAATAGAGAGAACCTCCATCCTTCTTCCTTTCTGCTTCCCCAGTGCTGGAACTAAATGTAACCCTTCAAGACAAGAGCATAGAGAGGAGTCCTCCCAGAGAAAATTGATAGGCTCAAAAGAAAGACCCACAGGTAAAATTCCCCACCCATTGACCGGATCACAGTCCTACCCACATGCTCCAGGCTTCCATTTAGCTTTTCAGGGGCTCTCATTCAGATATGAATGACAGCCAATGATCCCCAACACGTGAGGAAAACTACTTCAGGAAAAGAGACCAAAACCACTACATGGGACAAAGGAGAAAAAAGGCAATGCAGGAAGTAGAAGAAAACTTCTTTAAAAACTGTAATTAATATGCTCACAGGAGAAGATATTACAGCAATGAAACTGAAATAAAATGCTATTTTTAAGAACCATTTGAGAACAAGAAAGATTATGGTAGAATAAAAGAAGCAAAAGATAAAGTCTCAAAAAGCTCACAGAAATTAGAATTTTTAAATGGAAAATAAAAGAGAAAAGGTGAATGATCATTCAAAAAATATTCCAAAAAGTGAAAGCATAGAGGAAAAATGTAACCTCCCACAAAAAAAAAAACTGCAAGAAAAATGCTTAGAACTAAGGACCTGCATTTCCCTTTTATGATGGTAGGAGGTAGAAAAATCCAGTCTCAAAACCCAAAAACCACTGGGTAACTGCTCATTTTATCTCTACAAACTTACTGTCACAGGAAATACATGGCGATAATAAAATAATTACTACTTACTGAGAGCTTGCTCTATGCCAAGTGCTTGCTGTGTCTTATATGCCTTATATCTCATTTAATCTTCATAGCAATCCTATGAAATTGGTGCTATTATTTTTCCCGCTTGCAGATGAAAAAAACTAAAACTCAAAAAAGTTAAGTAATTAAGGGGGCTATCGTTCAATCTAAGACTGCCTGTCCTAACCATTACGCTATTCTGCCTCCTGCCTGTTAATACAAACTGCATATATGTACACACACACACACACACACACACGCACACACATAGAGAGAGAGAGAGAGAGAAAGATCTTTACCTGTGCTGCCTTTTGCTTTTACCTCTTGGATAGCTGCTAACCAGTTTTGTTATTTGCTTTCTTTTGTTCTTTTGCTTTTCAGAAAGACTTAATCCTTTTTGCCACTTCGCATTCTCAATTTTTAACTAAATTGGCCATTTTCTGCTTTTCATTTGGGAGCTTTGCACACAGATATGTGAAAAATAGCTCAGTCCTTAGGCTTGCTGTAGCAGCTCATATGGCCCTTTAACCTCACCATTATTCTTTGGAAGTCAAAATCCCCTGGAAAAGAAAAATCTTCCTTTTGTCCCTATTTGATTAGGTAAGAACCTGCTACGGAAGGACTTTGCAGAGATGCAGAAGAGTTCGCATCCCCTGTGAAATGCAAAGACCAGCTGGGAGACAACACTGATAGATCTTGGGATAGGAACAAGACTGCCTTTCACCAAGGAATGTTTTATTTGAAAGTGTGAAGAAAATGTCAACAGTGTCTGTCTTTGGGCTCCTCTCTAAAGAAAGGGTGTGTATTCAGCTAGGCTGAGCCAGCCCTCCCTGAATAAAGGCAATGACAGAATCTTTCAAGGCATGTTGCTCTTATGTGAACACTATGGTACATTGGCACTGACAGCTTATAAAATACCTCAAAGGCTACAATGTTACTGCACAGTCAGGAGAGGTTTTTCTTCAAGGATGCACACATGCAATTTCTTCCCTCCTGTCTATCTAGATATTCTTTTTTTTTTTTTGAGACAGAGTCTTGTTCTGTTGCCCAGGCTGGAGTGCAGTGGTGCAATCTCAGCTCACTATAACCTCTGCCCCCTAGGTTCAAGCAATTCTCCTGCCTCAGCCTCCCAAGCAGCTGGATTGCAGGCATGTACCACCACACCCGGCTAATTTTTCTATTTTTAGTAGAAACAGGGTTTCACCATGTTGGCCAGGCTGGTCTCGAACTCCTGACCTCAAGTGATCCGCCTGCCTTGGCCTCCCAAAGTGCTGTGATTACAGGCATGAGCCACCGCACCTGGCCAATCTAGGTATTTTTCAAGTGTCTGTTTCCATCGTGTGACAGAGGCTCTTCTGTTCCACAAAAACTGTGTGTTACTAACATCAACTTTTTAGCAGGGACCATCTCTTCCAGATTTGCAAAGGGTGAAAAGAATAATAAGGGAACCAGGGTTGGCTCCCTAATATGTGTCATCACTGAAGCAAATAGAGAGGTGAAGACGATATCCACCACCAAAAGAAGAAAAGGCACGTACAGTGATGGGTCGGCTTTCAGGAGGGGATTGTCCTGTGAGTAGTTGAAAACAATTCTGCAGTAACATGAGAACATTATTTTGCTAACACACCAATATAATTATGCTGACTATTTAAGGGATTATTAAAATCTTGAAGATCATCTGTAGATCAAATTAAATGAATGGCAGCATTCAACAAGGTATAAAAATTATTAAATCATCCCAAAATTTATAATACTCAAGGCATTCCACTTAAATATTCTTAAATTAATTTGAAAAAGTTAGGCCAAGCATGGTGGCTCATGCCTGTAACCCCAGCATTTTGGGAGGCCAAGATAGGAAGATCACTTGAGCCCAGGAGTTCCAGACCAGCCTGGGCAAAATAGCGAGACCCTACCAAAAAAATTTCTTTAATTAGCCAGACGTGGTGGCACCTGTAGTCCCAGCTACTCTGGAAGCTAAGGTGAAAAGATTACTTGAACTGGGGCCGTCAAGACTGCAGTGAGCTGTGATCACACTGCACTCCAGCCCGGGGGAGCAGAATGAGGTCCTGTCTCAAAAAGAAAGCAAGAAGAAAAAGTTGTTAAAATAATATTTTGCAGAATACCCAGTTATTTTCACATCATTTCATTTGGAGCTTTAAGATACATTCATGAGATGAATAAGCCTGCTGTTACTCTCCTCATTTTACGGAGAAGGAGACTAAGGCTCAGAAAAACTAGGAGATTTGTCCAAGATCACACAACTAGAAAGAATAATGGCTAAATTAGTATAGTACTCTACAAGACACAAAGCACTTTTAAATTTATCATATCCTGTGGAACTCTCCCAATAGTCCTGTTAGAACAGTGTTTCCTAGTAGGCTCATTTCTCAGCAGTAAACTGAGGCTTTGAGAAGTGAGAAAGTTTTCCTTTTTAAGGTCTCACCATTGCTAGGATTGGTCAATTCAATACCCACATCCCAGATTCCAAATCTCACTCTCTTTCTGCTAGAATTCAAATCCAGGTCTACTGACTACGAATCCTTGCACTTTCTGCTAAACCACCTGGCCTTGAAGAGAATAGAGAAATCTTCTTCCATCTTAACTGGCATTTGTTGGACTGGATCTTTTGAAAGCCTTAGCATCCTTGGGCTCCATGTCGATTCTTTCAGCTCATGGGTACTAGAGCAGTTGTCTACCTAACAGTCCATTTAAACTGATTTACAAACAGAAGAGCCTTAGAAACTATAGAAGTCTCAACAAACGGAAGTATGACAATAGTTTGGATATTTAAGCCTCATGTTGAAACTGGATTTTCAATGTTGGAGGTGGGGCCTATTGGTGGTGTTTGGGTCATGGGGGCAGATCCCCCATGAATGGCTTGGTGTTGTCCTCACTCTATTAATTCCTGCAAGAGCTGACTGTTGAAAAGAGCCTGGCATCCCCCTGCTTCTCTCTCTCACTTCCCCTCTGGCCATGTGATCTCTACGCATGGGCTCCCTTTCCTCTCTGCTGTAAGTGGAAGGAACCTGAAGCCCTCATCAGAAACAGAGGCTTGGGCCATGCTTTTTTTTTTTTTTTTTT